>PVKP010006227.1:0-84454 GCA_004027715.1 Plecturocebus donacophilus
TTTTTTTTTTTTTTTGAGACAGAGTCTCGCTTTGTTGTCCAGGCTGGAGTGTAATGGCATGATCTTGGCTCACTGCAACCTCTGCCTCCCGGGTTCAAGCAATTCTCCTGCCTCAGCCTCCTGAGTATCTGGGATTACAGATGCCAGCTACCACATCCAGCTAATTTTTGTGTTTTTAGTAGAGACAGGGTTTCACTGTGTTGGCCAGGCTGGCCTCAAACTCCTGACCTCAGGTGATCCGCCTGGCTCAGCTCCCAAAGTTCTGGGATTACAGGTGTGAGCACTGCACCCGGCCCAGACTGTGCATATTTTAAATCTTTTTGCTATATATTTGCAAATTATTTTTGAAATGGGGTGTGTCAGCAGCGCTATCGGTATTTTGTAAAGTTCATCCTTTGTGTGTCAGTAAAGTTATTTTTATGAAATCATTTATCTGGAGTTAACGGGAGACTGCGAGAGCCCTCCAGTGGCCAAGCTAATTTCTGCAAAAATATCATCATCGGGATGAAAAAGGAACTGTATCCAGTTGTTAAATCTTAATGGCAAAGAGAAGGGGTGGCTAGAATTATTTTAGCTGTTTAAAAGGCCATATGCTGTAGTTGTAGGTGAGATGATGTTTGCTTTCCTTTCAAATTCTGACTCAAATGTTACCAGATTTTGAAACATTTTGAGTTTCACTGCTCTGTAATATGAAGGTTAAGATTGTGTTTGCAGATCAGTTGATGCCAGGAGTTTGAGACCACATAGTAAGACCCCGTCTCTACAGATAATACAAAAATTAGCCGGCCGGCTGTGGTGGGCACATATGGCCAGAGCTGCTCAAGGGGCTGAGGTGGGAGGATCGCTTGAGCTTGGTGGGCGGCGAGTATCAAGGCTGCAGTGAGTCGTGTTAGCCCACCACAGCACTCCAGCCTGGCTACAGAAGGAGACCCTTTCACAAACAAACAAAGAAACAGGCTTACAACCAACTGATCAACTCTTTTTTTGGTGTAGAAGCCAATAGTTATTGAGTATTTACTATGTGTTAGGCACTACTCCAAGAATTTTACATTTAGGGACACATTTAATTCTAACGTTCCAACAGCTATTATGAAATAGTTACTGCTGTTTTCTGTTTTGAGACAGAGCCTCCATCTGCTGTCCAGGCTGGGGTGCAGTGATGCGATCACAGCACGTTGTAAGCTCCAGCTCCTGGGCTCAAGTGATCCTCTTGCCTCAGCCTCTCCAGTAGCTATGACTATTAGTAGCTATTTTTATTTTTGTAGAGACAGGCTGCTGAGGCTGATCTCAAACTCCTGGCATCAAGCAATTTTCCTGCCTCAGCCTCCCAAAGAGCTGGGATTACCGATGTGAGCTGCTGTGCCCAGCCGGTTACCACTGTTAACACAATTTTTCTGGCGAGGAAATAGAATATTAGTTACTAAATGCAGTTACTAAACAAAATGTTAAACAGCCTGCCCGAGATCACACAACTAGTTAGTGATGGAGCCAGGATTCCAACCTAGTCCCCTTCCTACACTACTCTGATGTCTGCTTTGGATCTTGATTCCTGACGATGTCCTCATTCAGGATAATTTAATAACATAGAATCTTTACACAAGAAAAAAAAGAAAACAATTGGTGTAATTGACACATAGCCTTCTCTTGTAGACAGTTTTTAACGGAACAGTGTAACATGGATAACATGATTTGTGATTTTTTTATCATGTATCGAATGAATAACAAGATGACACATGATTGTTTTGATCATTTTTTTATTCATGTTTTCAGTAAAATACTTAAAAGTCAACAAATTGCTCTGTGTTTCCAAGTCCTAGGCAGCTAAATGCAAACACGTGTTGTTAATTATTATTATTATTTTGAGCCAGAGTCTCACTCTGTCGCCCAGGGTTGAGTGCAGAGGTGTAATCTAGGCTCACTGCAACCTCTGCCTCCAGGATTCAAATGATTCTTGTGTCTCAGCCTCCCAAGTAGCTGGAACTACAGGCACCCGCCATCATGCTGGGCTAATTTTTGTATTTTTTAGTAGAGACGGGGTTTCACCATGTTGGTCAGGCTGGTCTCCTGACCTCAAGTGATCCTCCTGCCTTGGCCTCCCAAAGTGTTGGGATTACAGGTGTGAGCCACTGGCCTGGCTGAGGGCCTGGTGTGTTTTCCACAGTAACTGTTGAAGAAGTTTCCTGAAAAGGAAACTTTTCTCCTGTGGTAGCCGAATTTGAATCTTGATGGAGGTGTATGCATTGAGGCCAGCTTCTGTTTGAGACGTGAGCTGTACACATCCCTTCTGTTGGGGAAGGCTTCACTTTAGCATGGACGGTGGGTACCTGAGACCACAAAGAGCTCTACTATGCCTCTTACCCACTCCCTAGACAAGGTCTCATTGCCCCCTCCTGATTTCTTCTGCATGGTGTCTTCAGGTTCTCATCCCGGTGAAACCTGTAGGCCTGCAAATTCAATCTCTCCCTCTCTTTAAACCCTTCAGTCAGCTCCATTCAACAGGTATGTATGGAGCACCTTCGTGTGTGCCACACTCTACAGTTTCAGTGATGAACGAAATAGACAAAATCCCAAAACTTACAGGGCATTTCGTTTTTAAAAAAAAACAACAACAAAATTCTGCATTTTTATAAAACTGGATTAAAAAAGAGTATTTCAAACTGTACTCACCCGAAGTACGCAGTTATCAAAAATGCACACACTTCACTTGGCATCTCCAGCGCCCGCAGCTTCCCGTGCCTGGTCTGATTGGTCATCTCCATTTTCTGCAGGGTTATTCCCCTCCTTGCCAGCAGCAGCTTTTCCCTTTAGCCTCTGGGTGCCTTCTCGCCCTTCTTTGCAGGGGCTCTGGCTTTGGAGGAGCAGGTTTAGCAGACAACCTTGCGGATCTTCTCTGTGGTTCGTCCTTCACCTTGGCTTCATCTCCGTTAGCATCCCCTCCAGCCTTTCTCTTGGGCATGGTGGATGCGGCCACTGCCGTGGGGTCTAGGCACTGGGCGCAGGATGCAGTCAGTCCGGGGGTCGTTCTTGCCTCTTCTTCACACTGCTCTGGCTCTTGGGGTTTTATAAAGTTTTTATAGCACTGGGAGCTCCGGCCCGGTTAGAAGGCATTTCATTTTTAAAGCATATGCTTGATACTCTTTTTCTTTTTTTAAATTTTTTAAATAGAGATGGGGTTTCACCACGTTGCCCAGGATGGTCTTGATCTCCTGACCTTGTGATCCACCCATCTCAGCCTCCCAAAGTGCTGGGATTTCAGGCGTGAGCCACCGCGCCCGGCCGATACCCTTTTTGTGCTATGAATTTGTACTACAGTATTTCTAAAAATGTGTGTATGTGTGTATTATCAAACATTTAAAATCCAGCGGAGGAATTTATCCTTTAAAACCAGGTCTCCAGGCCGGGTGTGATTGGGTGCTGAGATGGGGATATCTTTTGAGGCCAAGGGTTTCAGACTAGCCTGGGCAACATAGAGAGACCCCTCCCCCATCTCTACAAAAAATACAATAATAAAAAAAATTAGCCAGCCATGGTGGTGTGCACCTATAATCCTAACTACTCAGGAGGCTGAGGTGGGAGGATCACTTGAGCCCAGGAGTTCGAGGTTGCAGTGAGCTATCTGCCACCACACTCCAGCCTCCAGGGGGACAGCAAGACTCTGTCTCTAAGAAAACAAACAAACAAACAAACAAATAAATAAATAGAGGTCCTAGTAGAAGTACTTGATTTTTTAAATGAATAATCTTAAGTAATTTCATATATATCGTGTGTTTTCATGTTTGGCCTCCTAAAGAGATGACTCCTCTTTTTTAAATATTTGAAGAAAACTTCCACAGAGAAATGCACCTTCCAGTTGGGTTGAATTATCCCTCATTTGGAACGTGGGAAGCTGAGGTTAATCATGTTTCTCTACGAGTCACAGCTCCCTTTACAGCATTTTACCCGCCATGCAATAATAAAATATAACCACTAGTAGGCGCTGAGAGCCTACTTCTTGGCCCAGACTTCGCTCTCAATGTGGGCTTTTGATGCTTGCCAGCAGTCACATTTGCCTTGTGATATGCGTTTGTGCCCCAACTGAACAGCACTTTAGTTTGATTGCCTATTTTTAGGTGTAAATGGTAGAAGAACAGTTACCCAGGCCTTTTCCTTTGTTTAGTTCATCCCTAGGTTTTAGAGCCTTACTGGTCCTAATCATCTAATCCTCCCTTTCAAATACCTTTGAATAAGAATAAAATGAAGGAATGAACTTACGCTCAAAGCCATAGGGCATATGATTTGTCTTCCTTTTTTTTTTTTGAGACGGAGTTTCGCTCTTGTTGCCCAGGCTGGAGTGCAGTGGTGTGATCCTGGGTCACCACAACCTCTGCCTCCCAGGTTTTTTTTTTTTGAGACAGTTTCACTCTTGTTGCCCAGGCTGGAGTGCAGTGGCCCAATCTTGGCTCACTGTAACTTCTGTCTCCCGGGTTCAAGCGGTTCCCCTGCTTCAGCCTCCAGAGTAACTGCGACTACAGGCATGAGCCACCGTGCCTGGCTAATTTTTGTATTTTTAGTAGAGACAAATTTCTCCATGTTGGTCAGGCTGGTCTCGAACTCTTGACCTCATGTGATCCACCTGCCTCGGCCTCCCAGCGTGATGGGATTACAGGCCAGCACTTTGTGGGGTTACTCCAGCTTCTTCACCGTGACTGGCCTCATCTTACATTGTTTTATAATGAAAAAAGCACCAGACTTAGGGTTAGAAGACCTGAAATCAGGGTTCAGCCACGCCTTCCTAGTTCTGATATATACTGTAGAAATGTGAAGATATGGCATGGCAGAGTTTGCTGAGAAAAAAATTAACTGAGAAGACCTTTGTCTCGATGGTCTCAGGACCAACCATTGACATGTATCTGGAGGTGATCAGACCTTGAGAGACTGACTCTTACAACTAAGGGGTACCTGAGACTGTGGCAGACCCAGAATATCAGTTTAGCAAGCTGTGCTGCATGGGAAGTCAGGTCTTAATCACAAAGAGGGCTTGGGAGGAGAGCCACAGCCAAGCAATGTGGCTGATTTTGTTGTTTCTTTGTTTTTGAAGTGGAGTTTCCCTCTTGTTGCCCAGGCTGGAGTCCAATGGTGCAATCTCGGCTCACTGCAACCTCTGCTCCCAAGTTCCAGCAATTTGCCTGCCTCAGTCTCCCAAGTAGCTGGGATTACAGGCATGTGCCATCATACCCGGCTAATTTTGTATTTTTAGTAGAGACAGATTTCTCCACGTTGGTCAGGCTGGTCTTGAACTCCGGACCCCAGGTGATCTACCTGCCTCCCAAAATGCTGGGATTATAGGGGTGAGCCACTGAGCCTGGCCACAATGTGGAAGATTTTAGTGAAAGTCTCAGCTAAGATAGCTTGAGGGACTTCTCACCCCATAGAGCCTTGCTAATGGCACTGCATGCTCAGTCTGTGAGCGCAGACTGAAAGCAGTCAAGGGTTCCCATGCATCTCTCTGCCTCTTGGCCCCAGTTCTCTTTGCTTCCATGGCTTCCTGCCTTCCTATTGAAGGGACAAGCCCTCTCTTTACTTTGGGCAAAAAATGAATTCACACAGGTTACATCTTGTGGCCTCCTCAAGCGGCCTTTTGTACATTTGTGCTGGAATGGATTAGACACTGGTTTTACAATTTCTTCCATTGGATAATAATAATAATAATACCTAATTACTTAGCTTGTATCTCTACCAAAGACAACTTCCATTTTTTTTTTTTTTTTATAAGATCATGGGGGTTTCCCCATGATGGCCAGATTGGTCTTGAACTCCTGACCTAGGTGATCCATCCACCTCAGTCTCCCAAAGTGCTAGGATTACAGGCATGAGCCACCACGCCCAGCCTTTTCTTTTTTCTTTTTTTTAGAGCCCAGGTTTCTCCATGTTGGTCAGGTTGGTCTCAAACTCCTGACCTCAGGTGATCCACCCACCTCGGCCTCCCAAAGTGCTAGGATTACAGGCATGAGCCATGGTGCCTTGCCTGACAACTTCCATTTTCAATTGATCTATGCTGCCTACAAATCATTCTAACAGTGGCTAACATTAATGAGTGTCCAGCAGTGCTGGGCACTATGCTGAGTACTTTGTATAAATGATCTCACTTAATCCTCACCATGCCCTAAGGGGGCATTTACTATCTCACTTTGTACATGAAGAACCTGAGTCATGTAGGTGAAGGGCCAGCTCAAGTGGTGAAGACAGAATGTGAACCTAGGAGGTCCCAGTCCAAGACAGCAATCTTAACTTGGCAACTTTTTTTTTGTTTGTTTTTAACCATTTAGTGCCTGAGTTCTAAAATCTGGTTTTATACTTTCTGTGTGTGACCTGTGGATGATCTGGGCATTATTGAATTCTGATTGGTTGAAGTTTCATGGTTAGAATGTCATAGGAGGCGTAACAGTGAAGATTTCATGATAGCTTTTGCAATAAGTTGATGTTGTTTGGATTTTATGTTTTATGTTGTACTCAGCACAAAAGCCATTTTTAAAAAGTGTCATAGGGAAATATCTGAAAACATTCAGTTACTAGACCCTGGTGGTATAACATCCTCCAAACACAATGGCTCACTCAAAAAAGGAACATACTCCTATGAAATAGTTTCTAGAAATCAAACTCATATGAATATAGGGAGGATACATAAGAATGCAAAATCAGGCCAAGTGTGATTAGTCATGTCTGTAATCCCAGCACTTTGGAAGTGGAAGGCTGGTGGAATTCTTGAGCCCAGGAGTTCAAGACCAGCCTGGGCAACATAGTGAGATCTTGTCTCTACAAATAATAATAATAAAAAATTAGCTGGGCATGGTGACTCATGCCTGTAGTCCTAGCTACTCAGGCGGCTGAGGTGGGAGGATCACTTGAGTCCCGGGGTTCGAGGCTACAGTGAGCTGTGATCACACCACTGAAATGTAGCCAGGGTGACACAGTGAGATCTCGTCTCAAAAACAAACAACCAACCAAAACAACAACAACAACAACAAAACCCAGAAACAAGCGTTCTGAAGCATGATATTAGCTAGGGGTTTCTGAATACTTACTTTGCACAAAATGTTACTTTAAGTTCTGCATATGTATTACAAGGTTGGTGCAAAAGTAATCACAGTTTTTGCCATTATGTTTAATATTTTTGCACCAACCTAATAACCCACAGAATAATAATAATAATAATAATAAACCTATGAGGTAAGTATGATTTTTATCCCCATTTTAAAAATGAGAGAGGGAGGCCAAGAATGATAAAGTAACTTGGTCCCACAATCACACAGTGATGAAACCAAGATTCGAACTTGGGCTGTTGGCCTGCATTCTTAGTCGCTGTGCTTCCTGGGTGATCACTATGACCCTTGTACTTGACACTCTGCTATCAATTACAAGAGCCATTTCTATTTGTGCACTTGATTTCCTTGGGGTCACCAGGGAAATGTAATTGTCTCCTCACGTCCAGGCTTTCCTAGAAGACATGGTGATGATGATTGCACTGATAACCAGCATTAGGGCTGGCTTTGGGAAAGCTCAGTACCTGTGATTTATGGTCCGTATCTTAGATTTTAGAATGCCGAGCGGGAAGCTTTTGTGCTTGCAGACATCCTCACACCTTTAAGTGTCAAGATTGGTGAGGAGGCAGTGGTCCAAGGGAATGGATAAAAGAAGATAATGAGATAAGCCAAATGTTTCAAAGCGAGTGAAAGCTGTTTCATGTAAATACAGCTCAAGGAGGACTTCCCTATCTGATAAAAAGTTGCAGATAATGGGGCCAATTTGTATGCATGGTGGCTTAACGATGTTGATAGTGATGAGGACAGCTTACACTATCAGAGCACTAATTTTGGGCTAGGCAGTTTTCTCAGTGGGATACAGATATTAATTTATTTGCAATGAGCCAGAGAAGTCTGCTGTAGCTTTTAATGTGTTTGAAATAGGACACCTGAGCCCTTTAAGAATTTTCAACTGGGGAGGGATAACATTAGGATAAATACCTAATGTAGATGGGTGGGGAATGGATGCAGCAAACCACCGTGGCATGTGTATGCATACCTATGTAACCATCCTGCACAAGCTGCACATGTACCCCAGAACTTAAAGGAAAAAAAAAAGAATTTTCAGACTAATAATCAGGGCAGTTTCCCAGAAATGGTTAATGAACGGGATGAGATGGGCGCATGGTGTCTACCCCATCTTAGCCGTGTGAACCTGGGCAACTTAACTTTCTCGTGCTGTTTCTCTGCGGCTAGGGCGTGTAATTTTTGTTGTTTGCTTTTGAGATGGTGTCTCACTCAGTCCCCCCGGCTGGAGTGCTGCGGCCCGATCTTGGCTCGCTGCAATCTCCACCTGCCAGGTTCAAGTTATTCTCCGGCCTCAGCCTCCCGAGTAGCTGGGATTATAGCCATGCGCCATCACGCCTAGCTAGGTTTTGTACTTTCCGTAGACACGGGGTTTCACTACGTTGGCCAGGCTGGTCTGGAACTCCCGGCTTCAAGTGATCCGCCCACCTCGGCTTCCCAAAGCGCCCGGCCTAGTGTGTGTAATTGGACAACTGTTCCTACCACAAGGGCTGTTATGAGAACTAAATGAGCGAATGCGTGTAAAACGCATCTGCATGATCTGTAACACAGCCCGATAAACGCGAGCGCCCATTGTTGCCACCGTGGATATGGCCGCGGCTGCCGCTGAAAAGCATCGTTTTCTGTCTTCTGGTAACTGCGGGTACCGAATGCCTGGCGCCTGTCGCTACGGCACTCTTCGGTCGGTCGCAGTCCCGGGTCGTCGTCGGGGGGACTGTACCGGCGTCCCCGGGAGTCGGGTAAGGACGAGCGAGCAGGGAGGAGCCGAGGGACGGAGCGGAAGGAGGACCCGGAGACTGCGATGAGAGGGGGGCAACAAGAAGAGAAACCAGCCGCGGCAAAACGGAGCTGGCGCCACACGCGCGCCCGCCTCGCGCCCTCCGTTTCTCGGGACCCGGGGGGAATTGCTTTACTTTCTGTCGGGGGACTGCGCCCGGGACGGGGCGGGGCGACCCGATGGCCCCCCGGGGGTCACTCTGCTCCCCGCCCGGCCCGCCCCGCCCCGCGATTGGCCGGCGCGCCCCGGGGCTGCCGCCGATTGGTGCTCCCAGGCCCGGGCCGCGGGGCTTAAAGAGGGGGCGGGGGCGCGCCGCGGAGCAGCGCTGCAGTCCCCGCCGTGCGCCCGTCGCCGCTGAGCTCGCAGCCTCCCGCGCCCGCCGCCGCCTCCAGTGTCCCGCCTCGGGCCGTCGCCCGCCAGCGGCTCGCGAGCGCGGGAGACGTACCTGGGCAAGCCCAGTCCAGCCCGGCCCAGGCACAGCCGTGAGCGGCAGGCGCGGCGGCATCCTGGCACGAACCATGGTAGCCACGTGCCTGCAGGTGGTGGGCTTCGTCACGAGCTTCGTGGGCTGGATCGGCATCATCGTGACCACCTCCACCAATGACTGGGTGGTGACCTGCGGCTACACCATCCCCACCTGCCGCAAGCTGGATGAGCTGGGCTCCAAGGGGCTGTGGGCCGACTGCGTCATGGCCACCGGGCTGTACCACTGCAAGCCCCTGGTGGACATCCTCATCCTGCCGGGTAAGGACCCGACCTTGGCGGCGGCCCCCAACCCTTATGCCCTGGGTCGAGGGCGGGGTATTAGACGGCGGTCACAGGGACATTTGGGGCGCTTGAAGACCTGTGGGTACGACATCCCTAGTCCCACCTTGTTGTACAAGAATTAGCCCCGAACTTAACTTCTCTAGGCCTCGGTATTCTTATCTGGAATTTGGGATAACAGTGGCAGTTTAGCCGGTGGTAACACTGGCCCTGGCCCTTTGAGAGCTAACGCACTGGGACACTTAACAGAACTGAGTCCGGGTTAATTTTCCCGCGGCCGCAGCCCCATCCCTCCACCGTCCCCAGCTTCCCGCAGGCCTCCCTCAGGGCGCACGCCTTCGCGTTCATTCCGCCCGCAGCGGCGAGCAGGAGCGCCTAACGCGAGCTGACGGGAGCATGGGCTCAGGCCGGTCCCGGTCCTCGTGGGATGCGCGAGGCGCGCGGAGCCATTCACGTCCGAGGAGGTCTCCGGGCTGCCTGCTCCGGCAAAGGCCAGGCTGGTCCCCGCACGTGCCCAGGGCCATCTCCGCTGCCCCGGAAACTCCCGCCCCTGCGTGGGCGCGTCCGACCGCGGGGCCGCGGTGACCTGGCTCCCGCCCCGCGCAGCTGGCTTGGGCGGGGGCGACCGGGCGCTGCTCGGAGGGCGGACTCCTCTGCGGAGACGAGGAGCGCGCCGCCACCCCTCCAGCTGTGTCTCGGAGTGGGAAGGAGGGGAAATTGACGGCCCAGCCCGGGCCGGGGGCCCCATCTTCACGTGTGTCCTCTGCAAACGTTCTGGACGACGGTCTCAATTTAGTTTTAAACCACGACCCATCTGGGCAAGGGTGAGGTCGCCAGCACCCCCTTGGTTTTCTGCTGGAATCTCTGCCTTGCCCCGAAGGCATGTCCTTGCCCCGGCCCCTACAAGGTGGCCTTCTGTCCCCCAACCTTCGTGGGTTGTGCTCACTTAAGGGATTTTCCCGGTTGCCTTAAGACGGAGAGAAACCTGTTCCTGAAGCCGCCATTCAGTGAGACTCTGCTGGCCCCTAAGCCTCCTCCAAGCAGCCCCCATTTCCAGCCCTGGCAGTTGGGATCGGAATTCTTCCTTCCTCCTTGCTGCCTAGTACTTGGCTCTTATCCCCACAAAGGCACATTTTATCTTGTGTTTTGTTGATTGTTCGTGAGTGAAGTTCTCCCACTACGTTTTAAATTCCTTGGAGATAGAGATGGCGTCCTGTTATTCTCTTTGCTTCCTCTTCTGGGCCTGGCATGGCCTCTGGCACACGGTAGCTGCGGGCAGCGCTTGCCTGGCTTGCCTTACGCTATCCTTTCCTTCGTTTTGAACTTTCAGAAGTCCAGAGGTCGGCGAACCCAGATCTGGACTCAGCTGTGGCTAATGCTGCTGTTGGCAGACCTGGGCTAGACTCCGGGTTCCAGGACTCACAATCTGGGTGACCCGGGACAAATTGCGAGCCTCAGTGAACCACTGTTACCTTCTTTGAAAAGCTCAAGTCAGATCAACCACCCGGCTTTCACGACTATTTGAGGATTAAATGAAATAAGAAATGTAATCTCCTTTGAGATAGTAGATGCTTCATAAATGGTAGCTATGCTATTTTATTAAAAGCTGGGCGTCGTATTTGTGGGCATCTTTGAAACATAAAATTACCTTTGCTTCCTTCTCCCGAAATTAACTTTACTGAGCATTCAGTGCCAAGTGGTTTGTTTTCAGAGAACAAAGGCCGTCCCCCAGAGGGGAGTGCATATTGGTGGGGGGATGTCCTTCCTGCTGTCTCCCTCCCTCACACTTTGGGTGGAGGCAGGAACAGTCTTCAGTCCCCATCTTTTGGTGTCCGGGCATGGCCTTGACACTGCAGCATGTGGACAGCTAGCTCCGTGAATTTCAGAACCCGTGGTGCCAGTTGACTGCCTCCTTTGTGTGGCTGCTGGCTCTCTGGAAGCCCAGGGGCGTAGTGCTGGGTCAGGGGATGGGCCTCAGGCTTCCTGGAGCTCCTTTCTGGAGAGCTTCAAGTCAGTAGATACTTGACTGATTATCTTTAATTCTGAAGGAGCTGAGATGGACAGTGCTAGAAGAGCGCCCTTGAGAAGTCTGAATTCTGGCAAAACGTACCTTGCTAAGAGACAGCGTTGAAGTCAGGCCTTTGCGCACAGGAGGGTCCTGCTGGGTGAGGCAGAAGTCGGGCTAGTTTCTGGGCGAGGCTGTGAACTCTGTGTCACCCAGGCCGCTAGTTCTAATTCCTTCTAAGCAAAAAAGGGAGAGTAATAAATGCACCCCCACCCCCCACTTTTTTTTTTTTTTAGAGGAGGGAGAGTGTTTTAATGAGAAACATTACATTTAAAAGGGAAACAAATTTTTCTGTGAAATTCTCCCAGTATCATGTCAGATTTATTCTAAATCAATGTGGCACATATTGTAATCGGTTTTTTAATAAAGTTTTTACTTGGCATTTTACTTGACAGGATAAAGTTCACGCAGTTTTGCTCTACTCTTCTATTTTTCAGTTCTCCTATTCCTTGATTCGCAATTGTTTCCATGATCTGTTGTGGGCACTGTGTTAACTCCATGAATACCTAGGCAGGTGTCTGCCCTCCAGGAACCCCGAGGGCTGGAGAGATGCCTTTTAAGCAATTATGGACAGTTGAGGAAGATGCTCAGGGCACTGTGGGTGAGGCAGGAGATGGAGCCCGACCATTTAGGGGCAAGATCCATGAGGGCAGTAGCCTCTGGGGGGATAGCAAAGAGAGGAAGCCTGAGTCTCAGTTTAGTCTGGGTTCGGGCCACAGCCAATGTGAATGAAAGCACATGGTTAGGAGAAAATCACCTAGGGAACCTGGAGATGAAAGCACTGCACGGAGACAGACAAAGAACATCAATAATAACAAGTAACCTTTTTTGAGGATTTGGTATAGGCACTGTGTTATGCACTGCTAACCTAATCTTCAGTAGATGTCTATTAGATGTAGGTACTGTCATATTATTATTGATACTTTATTATTGATTGATTGATTGATTGATTTTGAAAGAGTCTCACTCTGTCACCCAGGCTGGACTGCAGTGGCTCTATCTCGGCTCACCGTAACCTCTGCCTCCCAAGTTCAAGCGATTCTCCTGCCTCAGCCTCCCCAAGTAGCTGGTATTACAGGTGCACAGCACCACGCCAGGCTAATTTTTGTATTTTTAGTAGAGGTGGGGTTTTGCCATATTGGTCAGGCTGGTCTTGAACTCCTGACCTCAGATGATCTGCCCGCCTCAGCCTCCCAAAGTACTGGGATTATAGGTGTGAGCCACTGTGCCTGGCCTACTGTTACTTTATAGATGCAGAAAGTGAGACATCATGGTTAAGTAACTTGCCCAAGGTCACACAGGTAGAGCTGTCAATAGCAGACTGGAACCAACAGAGGCCTTCACAGAATGATTCTTGGGAGATTGAGTTTTCATCTGAACTTTCACAGGCTGTTGTGAAATAGACTCTTGGCCCCTCCATCCTGGAAGCTTGGCCAAGTGGCCTAAACCAGGGGTCCCCATTTCGTCTCTCCAGCCCCCTTTTTTCTTGCCGAGTTGTTTTAAAAGCTGAAAAGTACTTAGTGACCTTGGACAACATTGACCACCTTCTAAGTCCTGGAATGGGCCAAGCGGGAGGAAGGGGGATGGTGCTGGATCCCCGTAAGGCGGGGCTCCGGAAGCAAGAGAAGCCGTGGTCTAACCCCTCTTGTCTGCGCTCTCGTTCCCAGGCTACGTGCAGGCCTGCCGTGCGCTGATGATTGCTGCCTCGGTCCTGGGTCTGCCAGCCATTTTGCTGCTGCTGACTGTTCTTCCCTGTATCCGGATGGGCCATGAGCCTGGTGTGGCCAAGTCCAGGCGGGCCCAGCTGGCTGGCGTCTTGCTCATTCTGCTGGGTAAGACAGCTTTCTTAGTGGTTCCCCACCTACGAGGGAGACTGATCAGTGTCAGATCTTGTGGTTGCTGCCTTCTCAAGTTCAGGGGAAACGTGAAAGGAAGCCAGTCGGGGATGGAGCCTCACAGTCTGTATCTCTTTGTATTTTATGGGCAGTTTTCACAGAGGGCTAAGTAGTGTCTCTGGGAGCCACTGCACATGAAGATAAGTTTAAAAAGAGAAAGAAGATCTTGAAGGTACGAAAGAGCTAAGGGAAAGACCTGAAAGATGGAAGCCTTCTCATTCTTCACAGTGGAACCCCTTTTAGAATGCCTATGCCCAGGTCCCACAGCAGATCAGCTGAATCAGAATTTTCTAGGGGTCATCTCAGGCAAAGATATTTTTTGAAGGCTTCCCAGGTGATGCTTATATGCAGGCAAGACTGATAACCTAGTTAATAGATAAAGAAGGAGGCTGAGGTGGGTGGATCACCTGAGGTTGGGAGTTTGAGACCAGCCTGGCCAACACGGTGAAACCCCATCTCTACCAAAAATAGAAAAATTAGCCAGGTATGGTGGTGCATGCCAGCCACTTGGGTTGGGGTGAGGGGCTGAGGCAGGAGAATTGTTTGAACCTGGGAGGCGGAGGCTGTGGTGAGCTGCGATGGCGCCACTACGCTTCAGCCTGCGCGACAGAGCAAAACTCCATCTTGGGAAAAAAAAGAAAGAATAGTGAAGAGGATGGCAAGGAAAAAGTCAGGAGTTGAGGTTGGTTAGACCGCAAGGTGATGGCTCCATCCTTTGCTCAGTAAGCCTTCCTGAGCATGTGGGCCAGGCACCATGGTAGGGACACTGGGGAAAATAGGCCGTGTTTGCTTTGAGTGTACTTGGACACCTCAGTAGAGTGTGGTGTGTGCTCATGTAGGATAGGCTGTGCATACACACAGGAAGGCACCTAACCCAGACTGGATGAGTGTCCAGAGCACAAGAACTCAGCAATAGCCCTAAGACTTGAAAAGGAGGTGGACAGGTCATGAATTGAGGGGAGGGACAGTCCAGGTACAGGAGATGGCACGTGCTCGTTTGGTTCTACTGATTACACCTGCACATAGAGGGCTTCATTTAACAACTATGGACGGTCCTTCTAGCTCTATTCTCTTCAGTGATTTCATTTCTCTCCTTTTTTTTGTCAGATGCTAGTTTCATTAGCACATTCTAAATCCTAATAGACAATATGAATTTTAAGAATAACAACTCTTGTTGCAAAGTGTGCATATCCGTGAGGAGAAATTAGTCTGGATATGGATTAGATATAAAATCACGTTCTTCTGAAGCAAGGAATTCATACCCCCAGATTGGCATATCAGATCATGTATTTGAGGGGTAAGCGTAAAGGCTCAGGGGTCTGTGTGGGTTAATGCCACTTAGTGATGGGTACCTCCCACCTGGAGTTTTCACAGTCACAGTGACACCAGGAAAGTGAGGGGACATGAGAGGTGGGGCACCATTTTCCAGGATTGCAAAGGGATAGAGGTTTGCAGAGGCTTGTGAAGCCACAAGTTGTGTGTGTGTGTGTGTGTATGTGTGTGTGTGTATGTATGTATGTGTGTTAACAGGAGTGAAAAGACCACTGTAATTTCCAGAGAAAAATCTAGATATGGAAATTTTGGTTCCAGTCACAAAGAATTTGTGTGCCAGTGCCACACGGAACACATAGTCAGCCTCCGGTGCTTTATCTAACTCACAGGGGCCCCTCTCTAGTGCTTTATGGAGGTCAGATCTATGTGTCCGATTCCCTTTCCAACAGGAAAGCCAAAGCTCCCCAAGTAAGCTGGGTTTGCAGAATCCAGGTGAAAACCCTTCTCCTCCTAGACATATGATGTTTGTTACTTTGCTCACTTTCTCACGGAAGCCCCGGAAGGCTCTCTTGGGCTCTGAGGATGGCAGAGCCAAAAGGTGGGTCCGTTGTGTTGGGTGCCCATCTTTAGATATTCTGGCCTTCCATATGAGTGTCACAGGTATCCACAAGTAAGAGAACACATGAAAACAAACTCTGGAGAATAGAGAGATAAAAGTAAAATATACATAGTCAAAAAAAAAAAAAAACACCCTAAAAACAGCAGAATTGTTCAGTTGAATGATCAGGGATATTAAAGGAAAAAGCCACCGGTGGTTTGAAACTTCCTAGCTAAATTGGTTTTTCTTTATCTTCTAAAAGTGAGTTGATGTAGACAGGCAGAATCACAGAGGAAGAAGGTGAAGTGGGGCTGGGGAGTGGGTGAGGCCCTCAGTCCCTGTTTGCCTGTCTGGAGTGAAACTGGACATTGAGTGGTCTGACCCCACCCCAGGAGGCTGCCCGTTTCTGGACACTCACCATTTGGATGGGACCAGGAGCCCCCTCATTGCCCTTTTGGCCTTGCATTTCCGGTACTGTCCGCCTGCTTTGCTCCCGCTGGGATTTGTTTCTCAGTGGGCCATCCCTGCCTTTGGGTTGGATGTTGTTTTGACTGGAACGAGCCAGCTGTGGAAATGTAAAGCTCATTGTCTCAAGTGCGGCACCTGCTGATCTCCTCTAAGTCTTCTCACCACGGAGCCCCAAGTGCCTTGTTTCTCCTGTTGGCAATGGTGGGAGGAGCACGGGAGAGTGAAGGCTCCCTTTGTGTTACTCTGGATTGGTTTCTGTCACTCCCCCGAAGAAGCCAGCGCTGGGCCGGTGCAGGGTCCTCAGGGTCACCGAATGGGGCTGAGCAAACACACCTCATTTGACCAAAGAAGACCAGGCACCCCTGGGGTTTGGGGGCCTGGGAACTGGACACAGCGTCCCAGCTAGTCCTGGTATGGGAACTGTGAACACTGCTAATTAAAATCAGTTTTTTCCTGACCCTGAAAATCTGTAATTATTTTTGTGAAAGCTTAAAAAAATTATGTCTGTTCTACAACTTTATCTTCTCAGCAGTTACATTTAGTGGTGTGAGGATTTGGTTCCTGCTGTGGAGGAAGAATTAGGAGCCCGTTGCTTTTAAAGCCAGATGCGTACTGCAGGAGCAGCAGACTCTCAGATCTGTGGTGGATTTGAGGCTAATCTGTTTGTGGCTTTTCCTGCCAAGGCAGGAGGTGCCTATGCCCTGAATTGTTTGATCTTATCAGTTGGAGTCAGATCCAACTGTGCTGAATCTGGAATCTACTACTTTCTCGCTGTGTGAATTAGGGCAGTTCCTTAATGTCTCTGGTAGCATCCATAAAATGGGAACAATAACACCTACTTCTCAGGTTGGTAAGAAGAGTGAAATTATGTGTGAAAATTATTTTAGTATCTGGCACATAGTAAGTGCTCAATAAATGGTTGCTATTATTATTGTTATTGTTTGTTAGCAGAAATAAGAAGCTAACCCAGAGAGCATCTGAGTATTCTTCCAATCATGTCTAATTTCCTTCTTCTTTTTTTTTTTTTGAAATGGAGCTTTACTCTGTCACCCAGGCTGGAGTGCGGTGGTGCAGTCTTGGCTCACTGCAACTTCTGGCACCCAGGTTCAAGCGATTCTCCTGCCTCAGCCTCCCAACTAGCTGGGATTACAGGCATGTGCTGTCCCACCTGGCTAATTTTTGTATTTTTTGTAGAGATGGGGTTTCCCCATGTTGACCAGGCTGGTCCCGATCTCCTGACCTCAGGTGATCTGCTTGCCTCAGCCTCCGAAAGTGCTGGGATTACAGGTGTGAGTCACGATGTCTGGCTGGATCATGTCTGATTTCTGCAGGGTCACCTTCACACATTAACTATTGAGGAAAGACAAAAACATTTTTCTGGAAATACCACCTCGTATCCTGACCTAATGGACACACACACACATATATATATATATATGTTTATATATATATATATATTTTTTTTTTTTTGTTTACTTTGTAGAAACCAGTGTGTAGGAATCAAAGTCTTTTTGCTTACTCCACTGTCAAAAGCCTCATTATGCTACCCTACTGAAAACCTCAAATCTTAGTTCTGAGTTAGTCTAATTCTTACCTTGATATACATTAAAAAGTACTTTATTTGGGTGTTTTTTTCAGAGGATGAAGTAGGGAATGAAACGAAAGGAAATATATTTCCTAAGTGGAAACCTTACGTCTTCTTTTCTTCCTTTTTAAAAATCTGGCCCTAGGAACCATATTTATAGGGGAAAAAGTCATTAAATCTTGAGCTTTCAGGTTAATAGTGAAATTGCAGTAAAACAAAGGGTGGGGGCAAATGTGGGA
Source organism: Plecturocebus donacophilus (assembly GCA_004027715.1). NCBI lineage: Eukaryota > Metazoa > Chordata > Mammalia > Primates > Pitheciidae > Plecturocebus > Plecturocebus donacophilus. The sequence continues at coordinate 17,750 of PVKP010006227.1, forward strand.
CTCATTCAGCTTGCTGTGCACATGGAACCAGATATCCTGCAGGGAAAAGGAATCCTTGGGTATATGAAATAAAAAGTGATGCCCTCAATCTCAGAACTTTAATAGAACATTTAGAGAAATCTTCCTCCAAACTTATTAGCTTTATATAAACAAGTCCCTAATCTACATAAATCTTCACATGGAACGATGTGGCATTTTAGTATGATTGTGGCTTCAAATAACCTCATCAGTAAAATCGGAGGCACTAACTGCTTTACGAGTTCTCTTGTTTTTGCATTCTATGATTTTTAAAAACTGAGGAACAAATAACCATAAAAGCTGGCTTTCAAAAAGGGTTTAGGGAAAAAAAAGATAATGCAGGATGGGACAGAAATAAAGAGAAAATGTTGAAATCAGGCCAGGAAAATACCATACTGAAATATTCCATTGATTTGATGGTTGTAGCTATGTTTTTTAAGTCAACATTTTAGAGAATGACAACTAAGAAAAACTTAAAATTGTCTTAAGTTTCAAATGTTAAAGAAAACAACAAATGTATATAATTCCAACCAAGAGCTGCTTAGAAATCTCATCACTTGTTGTCCTGACTGGCTCATTTGTGAAAGCTGAAGTTAATTGCTACTTAGGTCGCATGTTATAACGGTATTGATTGTAGAAAATAGTGTTCAATGCATTATGAAATGTTAAACGAAGGAGATCGTTAGGAATGTTTTTATTGTGGAAAATTTCAAACCTGTGTAAAGAAGAGGAATAGTGAAGCAGACTCCTGTGAACCCAGCCTCCTCAGCAGTCATCAGCTCATGACTGTAATATATGCTTCATCTTTCCACTTCTCCATTTCATCCGGTCTTCAAATTTTTTAAAGGAAATCTTAGATAATATGTCAAGGAAGATTTTTTTTCACTATTACTAATATAAGAAGTCAGAATAATTTAAATGATTTTAATGAAAATTTTGCTTTGTGCTAGAAATGATGCTTTTAAAAGTTCTTTCAGGGCTGGGCACAGTGGCTCATGCCTGTAATCCTAGCACTTTGGGAGGCTAAGGCAGGTGGTTCACTTGAGGCCAGGAGTTCAAGACCATCCTGGCTAACATGATAAAACTCCCCATGTCTACCAGAAATATAAAAATTAGCCAGGCATGGCAGGCGCCTGTAATCCCAGCTGTTTGGGAGGCTGAGGCACGAGAATTGCTTGAACCCACGTGGGAGTTTGCAGAGAGCTGAGATCATGCCACTACACTCCAGCCTGGGTGACAGAGTAGATGGTCTCAAAAAAAAAAAAAAAAGTCCTGTCAGTGGAAAGTGACAAAGCTTGAAAAAGGAGGTTCACTGGGGCCAGGCACCGTGGCTCACGCCTGTAATCTCAGCACTGTGGAAGGCTGACTCAGGCAGATTGCTTGAGCCCAGGAGCTCGAGACCAGCCTGGCCAACATGGCAAAACCCCTCTCTACCAAAAATACGAAAGGTAGGTCAGCCTGGTGGTGCGTACCTGTGATCCCAGCTACTTGGGAGGCTGAGGATCGGTGCCCAGGAAAACGAGACTGCAGCGAGTCGAGATTGCACCACTGCTCTCCAGCCTGGGTGACAGACACCATATCTAAAAAAAAGAGAAAGGGAGGTTTATGGGAAAGAGGAAGAAATGTCAGTGTCTACTGATGTCTTTCTCTGCCTCTTTATCTGTCTCTCTTTCTCTCAGTTGTTACTTCCAAAATCAAACACACCTGTATCGATTTTATGTAACTTCCTGTTTGTTTAACTCCATGTATTACCATGTGTCATCCCATCTCTAAAGAGATTAAAAGCCACACTTACATTTCATTGCTTTAAAATGGACTTCCCAAATATTTTCTGTTTGGTGACGTCACGAACATTGTTAGTTTTTAACAAGGCATATCTTATCAATTAAAGAATGTATTGTATTGCATTATTTGAAACTTATTCTGAAAAGAGGCAAACAATTTTATTCTTTGAAGAGCAAGGAATTCTACTTCTGAGAGGCTAGGCTTAGATAGATCTGTCTTTATATAGTGAAGCTTTCTTCTCCCTTCCCTTTCTCTTTCCTTCTCTTCCCCCTTCTCCTCCTTCTCATTTTTAACTAAGAATATGCCTCATTTTACTTTCTGTTCTCCAACAACAAATGGCACCCACTCTACCTTGTGTAGTTAACTACTGCATCTTCTGAAGGTAAAAGAGGAGAAAGACTGAAAAGTCTGAGTGCTGAACTTACCCTGTCTTGTTTTTAGAGACTTAATTTAAAAATAAATTCTGATGGTGTAAAAAGAAAAAGAACAAAAATTCCCTTTGTATTTCTTCAATTTTCTTGACCTTATAAGTAACTGACTTTTTAGAAAAACGTTTTCTTTGCTTTTCCCAAATAACAGAGAGAACCATTTCAACTCATCTTTTTGGGTTAGCAAATAAATATAAAACTATCAGGCCTTTTATGTCTTTCAGAAAGACAATATTTTTTTGGCCAGTTCTATTACTATTTCACATTTTTTAAAGTTAAGTAATGGTTTGACTTGCCTTTTTAACTTTATTGGTCAAAACGTATCCCTTTCGCCCTTGAAGCCATTGCTGAAATTGAGTGAATTCTCCTTTTTTAGTTTTTAAACAATTTCCATTTTGAGTTCAGTTGAAGGTCACTGCAGTGAGCCTCTCATTTCCTTTCGTGTTGTGTGGTAGTCTGTCATTTTTTAGTGGTTTTGATGTGGTTCATCTTTGAAAGCCACAGGAATTCCACCCAGGATTCATTTGTCTCCTAGGAAGTAAAGAGCCTGCTGGCACTCATTTACCTTGTTTTGTATGAATTACAAAAGAAGGAAATCTGTAATGAGGTCAATGATGAGCTTGTGACTTTAAGTGTGTTAAAGCCACAATAAGGTTTTATGACTTTGGACGTCAGTTTTGGTGTGTATGAAGCAAGAGATATGAGACTACTTCCCATCCATCCATCCATCCATCCATTCCCCTGATCATTCATCCATCCCTATGGAGGTTTATTGTATGACATGTTTAGCCCTTTTTCTGATGTTTCCCTTTTCTTTCTTTCTTTCCTTCCTTCCTTCCTTCCTTTCTTTCTCTTTCTTTCTTTCCTTCCTCCCTCCCTCCCTCCCTCTCTCTCTCTCTCTCTCTCTCTCTCTCTCTCTCTCTCTCTCTCTTTCTTTCTTTCTTTCTTTCAGATGTAGTCTCGCTCTGTTGTCCAGGCTGGAGTGCAAGGGTGTAGTCTAGGCTCACTGCAACTTCTGCCTGCTGGGTTCAAACAGTTCTCCAGCCTCAGCCTCCCATGTAGCTGGGACTACAGGCATGCACCACCATGCCCAGCTAATTTTTTGTATTGTTAGTAGAGACAGGGTTTCACCATGTTGGCCAGGCTGGTGTCGAACTCCTGACCTCATGATCCACCTGCATTGACCTCCCAAAGTTCTGAGATTATAGGCATGAGCCACCATGCCCAGCTTGATTTTTCCCTTTTTCTAATGAATTATATTAGAATAAAATCTAGCAAAATCCCTAAAATACTCAAAAGCAAGACTGATGCTTACTTTTGGGATATTGAGCCTGATTATTTCCCTGTGTGAAGATACTTTTGTTTTATTATTTGCTTAAGGGAACAGTCAAATGAATTTAGAGGCAGTTTCTTGTTTTATTCAATAAAATCTGAACTAAATCTGAAAGTTAGATTTCCACTGGATGTGGGGAATGCTTTCCTGCACGTGTGTGCACATGGGCTGTATGCGTAAATACAAAGTATAGTTGAAAAATATAAATCTTGATTTGAACCCTGAGTTGTTTTGAAACCAGTTAATGGTAGGAAAGATTGGTTAGATTGAACATATCAGTTTTTTGGAATTAAATATTTTTCCCTACAGAATTCAGCTTTTCACTCCCCTTCTTTTTCCTCTAAACAAGGCTGGGTGTTGGGAAACCCTTGGTAGCTTGCTGTTTTGGCCCGCAGCAGAACTAATGCCCACTTCTGAGGTTAAGAGCTGTGTAAGTAGATTGTATATTGCTATGGAAAATCTACACAGCTCTCTCTGGCTGAAACACTCTAGAAGAGGATTTCAGTCCCCTGTCCTGACAGAGTAAGAGGTTTTTCTTAGTGTCTTGCTGAAAGTAGAGACTCTGATAATAGCTAAGCAATTCTCCAAAAGTGCCTGACTCGGAATCCATGCCAGAAGAAGAGAAAGAAAAAGTCTTTCCCCTGCATCCGAGATTTTCAAAGTCCTGGGCTAGAAAGGGAGGTTTCAGGTACACACTGCTTTTCTTGAACATTCTAGTCACAGAAGGAAAATACATCTTCTCCTGGTATCTCATATGAAAATATTGTAGAAGCTGTCATGACTGTGCTTACTTTTTAAGAAAAAGGAAGTATTAGCATATGGGTAGATTTTAGTTTTTTTATTTTTTGAGACAGAATCTTGCTCTGTCAGCCAGGCTGGCATGCAGTGGCATGATCTTGGCTCACCGCAGCCTCTGCCTTCTGGGTTTAAGGAGTTCTTCCTGCCTCAACCTCCTGAGTAGCTGGGATTGCAGTCGCCCACCATCCATGCCTGGCTAATTTTTGTAAATTTTAGTGGAGACCGGGTTTTGCCGTGTTGGCCAGGCTGGTCTTGAACTCCTGACCTCAGGTGATCCGCCCACCTTGGCCTCCCAAAGTGCTGTGATTACAGGTGTGGGCCACTGTGTGTGGCCAATTTTAGCTTCTTAGATAATCTATAAATAATTAATGGAGTGAATTTGGGCTGTTAGAAAGCCACTCTAGGCAATTCATAGTTTTTCAAATTAACTGTCTTCCTTCTGATTTCCTCTTGAGATCTATTCCTTTTAAGGATAGAAATAATATCTTTTTATGTATATCTATACCCAGCTTGGGGGGTGGGCTTAACCTATTGTCAGTAAAAGTCTATGTTACAAGCAACACAAATGCAATGAGATCGTTTAAAAGGTCTTTCAAAATGGGTAAGAGCAATCTTTTTTTCCATTTAGAACTAATATACAAGGCTGTTAGATTTGATTGCTTATGTTAAATTATATTTCTTCCCTGTGGGCATAGAGAGTAAGTTAGAAAATCACTCACCATGAGTAGAAATCAGAAAAAAGCTTGCTGAGTTGAAAGTGATAAAGAGTACCCTGGGTGGCAAACATCAGACCGGCAATGCAGTATTCCGTCTTGAATTTGTTGATGACTTTTATGGTTAATAATTGGAAACTTAATTGTTATTATTATTATTATTATTTTGATGTCTGCCAACTTTAATGTGCCATCTCAACTTAAAGAGGTTTGGAGTTACTTTGTCTAAAGCTGTGTTGTTCAGTACAGTAGCCACTAGCTACATGTGGCCGTTAAAATTAAAATTAACGAAAATTCAGAACTCAGTTCTTCATCTCACTAGCCTCTTGACAAATGGTCAGTGGTCTCACATAACTTGTGGCTACTTTGACAGTGGTGGTCTAGAGGTTTGAAAAAATTTAAAAAAAGTCTTTATAGGTTCTTGCCTGTCCATGTTTTGTTACTTTGCTTATAAAGAGGTGAAAAATTAAATGATATGTAAGCTATTTACTCCATAATATCAAAACCAAGATGAAGATTAGATTAATTGGTGCAAGACCATAAGTAAAGTTCTACCATTTTGAGCCTTGAATGGGTGAGTTCTTTTACTCCAAGGACTGTTCATTTGTATGTTGGGATTTTGTGATTGTGAACAGCATAATACAAACTTGAAGCCTTATCTGGTACTCCGTTTCCTTCTAGCAACATTCACCACACCAAGAGAAATTTCATACTCTCTCCAGATCTTTGTAACGTGAATTGACCAAACAGAAAATAAAGTGGAAAATTGAGGTGGCTGCCATCTTATTTCTCATTTTTGAATAGCTCAGATCATCCAGTCATTCTACTGGTCTACACTGAACACGTACTATTTGCCTAGTACCAAGGTAGGCATAAATAAGGCATGGCTCCTACCTTCAAGGAACTGAGAGCTTAAAATGATAAATAGACATGTAAAGCAATAATTATAATGCAATTAGGTAAGTATATTAATAGAATTATAACTATGGATATAAAATATTGCTATATGAGTAAATACAGATACATTTTTTTGGACTTAAATGCTTTATTTCTAGGTTTTTACATTGGAATTATTTTGTTTCTTCCACTTGGTGAAAAAAATAAGAACTCAGCAGTCAGGTTCTTCTACAGAACCTGCTATACTTTGGTTCAGTGTTGAGGGAGCAGAGCTGTGAGTATGGAGCTTTTTGGAGCTGGTTGAAAGCCCCAAGTGTGTGTATGTGGAGTGAGTGGGCCTGCCCACGTGCTTGGTGTGTGATGGGGGTCCCCAGTCACGGCCTCTCCATGTCTCTCCAGCTCTCTGCGCCATTGTTGCCACCATCTGGTTCCCTGTGTGTGCCCACCGTGAGACCACCATCGTGAGCTTTGGCTACTCCCTGTATGCAGGCTGGATCGGTGCTGTGCTGTGCCTCGTGGGCGGCTGTGTCATTGTCTGCTGCGCTGGAGATGCCCAGGCCTTTGGTGAAAACCCTTTCTACTACTCTTCGGGCTCCAGCTCTCCGACTCATGCCAAGAGTGCCCACGTATAAGAGGGCTGCCTGGCTGCCCACAGAGGTGCTGTGATGCCGGGCTCAGGGCCCTAGGTTTGCTTGTCGCAGTCGGGGGAAGCCTACTCCTCTGCCAGGCTCTAAAGCCAAAGGTCTAGAAACGCATTCTGTCTGGCATTTTATAGTCTTAACTTCTCCCCTTTGCCCCCTCATTTGGTTGCCTTAGAAGAAATCTCTAGCCCAGATAATGCCCGTACATTTTTCTCATGGTGTTGCCCACTGTTAGCTCTTTCCTTGGCCATTCATTTGCTGTTTATTAAAAAATACATTATATATATTTTGTTTCTTTAAATTTCAAATGTCTTGCAAACATCACTGAGTTAGGTGGGGGTGGGGAAGAGAAATACAGGACACTTTTTTTTTTAAAAACAGGGTCTCACTCTATTGCTTAGGCTGGAGTTCAGTGGTGTGATCTTGGCTCACTGTAGCCTCAACCTCCTGGGCTCAAGTGATCCTCGTGCCTCAGCCTCCTAAATAGCTGGGACTACAGGCATCCACCACCACATTCAGCTGATTTTTAAGTGTTTTTGTAGGGAGGAGGGCTCCCTATGTTGCCCAGGTTGACCTTGAACTCCTGGATTCAAGGTGTCCTCCGCCTCGGCCTCCCAAAGTGTTGGAATTATAGAAATGAGCCACCGCACCCGGCCAAGACACTTTTCAAACTGATACAGATGACAATGGGAGCCTCATAAAGATGCCTTTTGTTTTCTCCCTATTCTCCAGTTCTAAGGTCATTTACTTGTAAGAGACAGAAAAAGATAGCACTGCGGACATGGGATGGGGGAGGGAGGGGAATATGGAACTTTCTTTCCACGGGAAAGTTTCCCTTTTGTAAGTTGAGGGCCAGGGATAGGGATATTTTTAGTTTGTGATTTTACATTTATCTGTACATACTTTTTCAAGATCGATCATTTTTATAACCATGGTTTTCCTGAAATCCTCAATTCATCAATATGAAGGAAATGAACCACGAGACTTTATGCAATAAATAACAGTACAAGTGAGTATAACTTTCACTGATGTTCCACACCACGTTTTTGATTTCAGGTTTGTATGATGCAGTTTTTAATCGTACGTCTTCATATGCTTCAAACTAACACATTTTTAAAGCTTCCCCCCACCTTTCTCTCTATTTGCATTGTTAGCCATGTTGTTTAACATAAATTGTACTGTTGAATTTGGCTTTACGGGTGTAAACACTGATGGTATATCAGTATCTGAGACCCCAAACTCTCCAAATACTGATGGTGCATTTTATTCTTTAAGTGAAATCTGTGCAATAAAATAACAGACTGTCTGCAAAACTGGCCTTCAATCTTCTGTTGTATCCAGAAGTATCATTATTGATTTTTAAAAATCTCATTAATCTCTACTGGTAATTTATAGGGAACTTGATCAGTGATCCAAGAACAAGTGATTCTGCATTGCCTTGGATAATTAAAAAGTTCTATTTTATTCACTGTATCGTGGTGGTAATTTGTGGTCATGAAGACACATCCTTGATGCTCTCTAGGTTTCTTAAGTGGGATGACTTTATGGCCTCTTTAATTCAGCGATCAATGGGCAGCAATCAGAAACAAAGTTCTCAGTATTATGTAGTTAATGTCCTTCATCTACTTTGAACACTTAGTAAAGGAATTGATTGGCTAGCTATAAAAGGAGAATTAAAGAAACCTATTTTATTGGATCTTTAAGTAGTAATACCTAAATACATTTCGTTCAAACATGTAGATGTTTGGACATTGTGGACAAAGACACATTGAGTTGATTTTTATTCGTTTTCTATTCTAGAAACTCTGTCAAGTTATGGGCCAGTCTAAGAAAACATGTTACAATCTATTTTGTCAGACTTCTTCCAAATAAAATTCTAATTGCATTAGCTGATACTGTAATAATTGGCAAACATTTCCTCTTTGGAAATACCAATTTGGGCTAGTCATTTTACAGAAATTTGTGTAGTTTTCATCATAACCTGGTAGAAACTATTTCTAAATTACTTATAAAAGACAATTTTTTTTTTGTTTGTTTTTTCGAGATGGAGTCTTGCTCTGTCATCCAGGCTGGAGAGCAGTGGTGTGATCTTGGCTCACTGCAGGCTCTACCCCTTGGGTTCAAGCAGTTCTTGTGCCTCAGCCTCCCAAGTAGCTGGGGCTATAGGTGCATGCCACCAGACCTGACTAATTTTTGTATTTTTAGTAGAGACAGGGTTTTGCCATGTTGGTGTTGGCTGGGCTGGTCTGGAACTCCTGGTCTTAGTGATCTTCCTGCATCAGCTCCCAAAGGGCTTGGATTGCAGGCGTGAGCCACAGCGCCAGACCATAAAAGACAATTTTTATGTTAACTAAAATATTTGCTTAGCTATAATATAGTTTTTGTAAGGATAAAAGTCATATGACTGCATTGGAGGACCTTCCCGATCTCATAAAAACTTGTCAGGGTACTCTTGCAGCACATCTCAATTTATACCAGCCACGTTTCAAGTGTTCAGTAGTCACGTGTGGCTGGAGGCTTTTGGATTGGACAGCTTTTGAATTGGACTGTTCAGTTTTGTTCCACTGAGACCGAACCTGTGGAACAACAGATTCTGTCTCTGTAACCCTCAAGAGGAATTCAGTCTTGATGATCTTATCTGCTCTCATTAGAGTCCCCTGAGAACTTGGTAATTATAATCTATTGAAGAATTATAATAAATCTTCACCTAGGTGTAGACAGTGACCCCCAATCACAGGTAAAATGGCAGGCTTAAAGTACTCTGCCTAAGTAACAGGGCAAAGGAAATTCACGCTATTGAGACCTGTTTGTTTTAGGAACTTCATACATTTAATCCTCCCCATGATCCCCATTTTATAGATGAGAAAAATAGTATGTGGAGAGTTTAGATTGTCAAGATCATATAGCCACTATATAAATGAAAAGGGATTTAAGTCTATGCAACTCTAAAGCCTGAATTCTCCAATTTAAGAATCACAGATAGGGCCGAGTACAGTGGCTCTCATCTGTAATCCTAGCACTTTGGGAGGCTGAAGTGGGTGGATTGCCTGAGCTCAGGAGTTTGAGACCAGCCTGGGCAAGAAACCCCGTCTCTACTAAAATACAAAAGAAATTAACCAGGCATGGTGGCATGTTCCTGTAGTCCCAGCTACTCAGAAGGCTGAGGCAGGAGAATTGCTTGAACCCGGGAGGCAGAGATTGCAATGAGTTGACATTGTGCCACTGCACTCCAGCCTGGGCAACAGAGTGAGACTTCGTCTGTACAGAAAAAAAAAAAAAAAAAAAAAAATCACTGCTAGGTAATCAAGTAAACTGGAGCTCCACTCCTTTCATTAGGGTGGGGAGCCAAGAATCTGCCTTGTTGTTGTGAACCCTCCGAGATTCTTATAAGGTGCTCCCCACACAACATTTTGAGAAACAGCAAACAAAAGAACTTCCTTCTCATGCCTTTCTGTAAGTGCAGCTCATGTCCTCCCTGGCCTCCTTTTTAATGGTCATTGGAGATGAGATGATTTCGAGAATCACACCATACTTCACCCTCTCTCTTTATCCTGTTCTGAAGAGACCACATGCAGGAAATTTTTGGTTTGAAAATGAACCAGTCCGGTTCATGCTTTCCAAGAATTTGATAGAAACCAAATTTTAGAGAGAAAAGAATGTTTCAAGGGTATCTCTGAATCTAGGGATGTTAGTTACAATGACAGTAATAAAAAAGAGAAGATTGTGTGCTTAAAGAATACAAGATACATATTTGTGCTGAATTGGTGGTTGGGGGTAACAATAGAACAAGGTTTGGTTGTATCATGCCCTGGGTTTTTTTTTTTTTAATTAAAAAGAAATCTGCGTGTCAGTGTTTCTCTATACAATGTACACAATGTGAACTGCAGCATCTTAAATGTTTGGCAGGACATTCATGCTCATGACATCACATGCTGAGAGGACAGGGAGGCCACTGTGGGGCTGGCCTCGAAGAGAGGCAGCATCAGTGCTACCATTGAGATGTCCCCACAAAAGAGTGTGTGACAGCCAGATGTGCGGCTTAATGGAGACTGAACCAGAATTGTGGGTAGAACATTGGCACATGCTGCTTATGGCTTGAATAGCAGCTCTTGAGGAATCTATATTTCTCTACCCCATGCAGAATCTTAGAGATCTGGCTTTGTGGCCCCATGGCTGGGGGAGGGAGTGGAGATGGAGGGACTTGTCACTGCTCCATGTCCCATTGTTGAAATGGAAAATGTGGAAATGTGAAGCCATTTCTAGGGAATTGTGGAAGGAATGAATTGCTTCCAAATACAAAAATACAAATAGAAAAAATCACCTTCCAAATACAAAAGATCCCCTGATTGTCAGGGTGGGGGACTTTCCTGAATTAAAATGGTTGCATCTCTATTTCTCTTATGTTGAATTCTATAGCTATGCTTTTCAAACTGCAGTGTTGGCACAGATCACTTCGGGATCTTGTTAAAATGCGCATTCTGATGCAGCAAGTGTGTGATAGGGCCTTGGCATCTCTGACCAGCTGCCAAGGAATACTGATGCTGTTGGTCCCAAACTCACACCCTGAGTAAACAGACTCTGGAATCTACCTCCTGCTGAAGCACAGGCCGGCTTTGTGCATAGACATCGTGAGTGGTGCCTCTTTTTGTGGAAGATACTGGAGGTGGTTCTTCGCCCTTCAAAATAATTCTGGAGCCTCACTGGTCGATAATTCTGGTGTAGAATCATTCTTTTGGTGTCAAGGTTTTGTTCCTTATTTAAACATGAATACCCAGTGGTACGCTTGAGCTAAGTACTGGCTCACGAAAGCTGATTGTTACATTTTTCAGGAATTTTGCGAGCTGGTTGATGTCAAGTTGGGAGCTTGATAGCAGCCATGGTGGGATAGTCATTCCACAGAAATCACCAAACACTGCAAATCAGGCATTTGTCCCCCACCTCCACCTTCCAGCCTGTTGCTAAACGCTTACCAGCCCACCACTGCTCAGCTCTTGGAGAACCATGCATTAAGCTGTATCAGTCCTTGCCACTGTAACTGGGAATGGCTCCATTTCTCCTCTCCCTGAGAACAAGTTTCGATGAGGGAAGGTGGGGAGACCTGGGAGTACATGGGGTGACTGAGGGAAAAGAGCTGTGCTAGCTGCAGTCTCTTGCAGCTGTGTGTGCACTGGTCGCCTTGTCCGGAGTCTGAGGGTCTTGGTGGCTGGCAGAGAAGGGGGTGCTTCCTTACCTTTTAGCCTGGTTCGTAGGCTTAGAGGGCAGTCGGTACAGCCGGCTTATGTATCAAATTATGCTACCAGGTTGCTGTGTAGGACCATCCTGGCCTCTTTTGAACTCATATACTTGTTGACGTCACTAATCTAGCTTCTAGAAGTTTCCTGGCAGGTCTAGTTTTTTTTTTGAGACAGAGTCTTGCTCTGTCGCCAGGCTGGAGTGCAGGGGTGCAATCTCAGCTCACTGCCACCTCCACCTCGTGGGTTCAAGCGATTCTTCCACCTCAGCCTCCCGAGTAGCTGGGACCACCACGCCCGGCTAATTTTTGTATTTTTACTAGAGATGGGGTTTCACCATGTTGACCAGGAAGATCTCCATCTCTTGACCTCTTGATCCGCCTACCTCGGCCTCCCAAAGTGCTGGGATTACCGGCGTGAGGCCACAGCGCCCAGCCATATTTAGTTTTTAAAGGTCGTTTTTTTTTTTCTGATTGTAATAATACTAATAATATAATGACTCGTGTTTATTGAAAGCTTATTCTTTGCCAGACACAGTCCTAGTATTTTATGTATATTGACACAATCTCACAACAACCCTTATGAATGAGGGGCTATTGATATTTTCCTCTTACAGATAAGGAAATTAATATAAAGAGACGTTTTCAAACTGGCTTAAATCACACAACTATTGAGTAATATATATTTATTATAGAAAATTTGAACTGTGGAAAAATATAACATTAAATAAAAAATTACCCATCGTTTAATCATTAATTTCTTTTATATATATATGTTTAGCCATCATTTTACTTTAAAACAAAAACTCTAACATATTCTACGTATAATTTTGTCCCTGCTTTAAAAAAAACCATACATTTTCTTATGTCATTAAGTGGTTTTTCTAAGATAAGATTTTTACTATCTGCATAATATTCTGTTGGATATACCATAATCTACTCTTCCTAAGAATACCTTAGTTATTTTGGTTTCTTTTAAATTTCTTCTAAGTAATTTTGCCATGAACATCTGTATAGGGAAATTTTTGCACATGTACATGATGATCTTTGTAAAGATAAATTCCTAGAAAGTAGTTGTTGAATCATATATTCCACGTAGTGTTTTAAAAGTTTTTTTTTTTAGAAGAGTGCTTAGTTTTTCCAGCAGTAATAATAGAACGCAGTATATCAATTTAATATGCTGTTCTTTTAAAATTATTTGAAATATTTGATGTTTTCAGTTTTGTGGATATGGAGTTATATAAGCAAACACTTTTAATAAATGGCAAATTCAAACATTTCAAAAGTATTCATGCTGGGAGAAAATGTGTGCAAATGGGAGGCTGGGGGACTGAAGTTCTACCTGCCATAGAGAGAGAGGTTTTTTATTTTTATTTTACTTTAGGTGCATACTATATCTGGCATTTCTCCCCCCCCATTTTTTTTTTTTAACAGAGTCTCACTCTGTCGCCCAGGCTGAAGTGCAATGGTGTGATCTTGGCTCACTGCAACCTCCGCCTCCCAGGTTCAAGTGATTCTCCTGCCTAAGCCTCCTGAGTAGCTGGGATTACAGGCATACACCACCACGCCTGGCTGATTTTTGTATTTTTAGTGGAGACGGGGTTTTACTATGTTGGTCAGGCTGGTCTTAAACTCCTGACCTTGTGATCCGCCCACCTCGGCCTCCCAAAGTGCTGGGATTACAAGCATGCCACCACACCTGGCCTTTTTTTTTTTTTTTTTCCCCTGATGGAGTTTTGCTCTTGTCACCCAGGCTGGAGTATGATGTCACAATCTCGGCTCACTGCAACCTCTGCCTCCCAGGTTCAAGCGATTCTCCTGCCTCAGCCTCCCGAGTAGCTGGGACTCCTGGCACCCACAGGCACCCACAACCACACCTGGCTCATTTTTGTATTTTCAGTAGAGATGGGGTTTCACTATGTTGCTCAGGCTGGTCTCGAATTCCTGACCTCCGATGGTCCTCCCGCCTCAGCCTCCCAAAGTGCTGGGATGACAGGCGTGAGCCACTGTGCCCAGCCTGCCTGCCCTCTATTGCAGTCCTGCTTTAGCTGACCAGTGTCCACAGGGACTGGAGCGTTTGTCTTCAGGAGACTTTGTGTGTGGAACACTGATTCCAACAGCCCCTGGTTAGGGTGGGAAGCTCCAGGAGAATGGTAGGCTGAAGCATTGTTCTTGTTTGTTCCCAGCTTAGTATCCCAAACATAATCTACTGAGACCAAAACAAAGCTGGGTAAAAATGAATTGCTTTCTCTTTTCCCAAGCCTTCTAGACATTAATCCTGTGCTTATGATGGAAAGAAAATTTACCTGGGTTCATTTGCATCTGGTTTTGCTTGTTACTGTCTCAACAAAAGGTCGGGGAAAATGCACATCAAGGAGTGCTTCTAGAGGTGTGAGGGGCCCAGGACTGTAGGGGATGAGAGCCTGTGCACCACAGGGCAGTGGAGGGCCTTAGGCTTTTGGTTTCGTAAGCAAAGCAGAGCCTTGAGCAAGCAGAGCCCTCCCCTCACACAGTTAGGAAACACCACTCATTCATCTCAGTCCACAGGGTGGACCTGGGGGCGCAGCTCTTCCCTTCAGTTCGGGCTTATGACAAACCCCTCACCATGGCCCTTCTCAAACCAGAACAGAGCTCAGATTTGCCTCAGTCATGGGGTGTCTAGGCAAGGATCTTGAGTCATTTCATTCACTGTTTCTGAAGTCTGGTGTGGGGATCATCAGCATATTACTCATTCAGTAAAACGGAGATTCATGGGTCCTACTCCAGACTAATGGAGTAGGGTTGGATCCTGGGAATCTGCATTTGACATGACTGTCCAGGTGATTGAAGTGCTCTCTAAAGTTTGAGAACCATTGAGAAAAGCTCAATGAATGTGAGCACTGGAACAGACCATTGCAGAAACACGAGTCATATGAAGAAACTGGAAGCCAGAAAGGTAAAGGGATTTCCCCAAATCCCTAACAAGGGTGTGTTGTTAGCGTGTCATTTCCTATTACCTAGGGCTCTAAAATGAAGGGGTTGTAGTTTTGGGGAGCCACTCCTTTGAACTAGCTATTCCATCAGAATGAGAGCTGCCTTTATCTTATTTGGCTTGTCCTTCTGGTCTTGGGGTGAGTGCCTAATTCAGGCTGGGCCAATCACAGTACCTCACTGCCCTGAGATAACTGGGATTGGCCCAGGAGGGCAGTTTTCATCCAAACTGGACCAGCCAGAGCCCATTCTTTATTGGAGCTGTGGGTCAGAGCACATTCCTCTGAGAGCAAAACCGGAAAGATGTGAGTCTAGAAGGTCTCAGCAGCTGTCATTCCAGCTGTGTGGGAAAAGTGAGTCTGGGAAAATGAGGCCAAAATGCACAGAGCAGTGGAGGCCAAAGAACAGAGAATTTTATGATATATGGGGGGCCTGATTCCATAGTTTCTGAGGCCAGCTTCATAAAAGCCCTTTGGTTACATAAACCAATACCCCCACTGGTTCCTTTACTTTTCCTAATAGGGTTCTGTCAATTGCAACCAAAAGAATTCTAATGTGGCAGAGACTCTAGTTGTAGACACATTCCTACAATATCCAAGTCCGTTTCCCCATCTTCCTTTGGGACATTTCACCTTTTCTTTCACCAGCCATGTGTTCTGAATGGGACCATGGACTTCTTCCTTTTCCAGAATATTAGGTCCAGAAGACGCATGTGTGACCCAAGTCGGGCCAGTTAAGGTTCTCTCTTGGAACTTTTCAAACTGAAGTTGTGAGAGGACACTGTTGTTCTCCATTTAGAAGAGCTTCCAGTATCCATAGTGTCTATAAGTCTTGTGAGGAAGCTTATCTGTAGGAAGGAAGAGGAAGAAGAAATGAGAGATGGAGAGTAGCAAGCCCAACAACGTTGAGGTGTCTCATTCTAGGTGACTCTGCAGCCAGGGACATGGCTTTTTGTCAAAGCAAGTAGGAAGTGAGTCACTTTCAATCAAAAAAGTCCATGCAGATAGAGGGCTTCCTGAACCAACTGGCTTAGACCTCAAGCCTGAGGAGGAAAAATTCATGCGAGGAATAAGGGTGAGGTTTCATCACTGACGTTTATCCTAACTTAAACCCACAGACACCTTCCTCACCCACCTCCACCACACCTCTACTCGCCTCACACCTCTGGTTCCTAGCTGGCCAAATCAAAGTTCAGCTAAATCAAAAGCAACCACCTTAGGATTTCAGAGGGAATTTAATACAGGGAATCGGTTGTAGATATTGGAACAGCAGAGAAGTCAAGCAGGATGATGGAAGTAACTCAGAGTTTGGCATTAGCTGGAAGCCACTAACAGGGGATGAAGAGGCAACAGGAGGAGGCTGTGACTAGAACCCAGAGGCTAGGGCCACCAAGGGGGAGCTGGGGCCATGGTGGGCTCCCTCGTGAGGGCTGAGATCACCGAGGGAAGGGCCATTGTAGGATCTGGGAGCAGGGAGGTGACTCAGCCCCTGCTAAATCCACCACCCAAAGCAGAGCTAAAGCGGAAACAATGCCATGGTTTCTCCCCTTCTCCTGCCCTCCAGCCATGTGCCATGCCTCTCTTTGGTTGACCTACCCAGTCAGAGGTCAGGGGAGCCTGGGAAATGTAGACAGAAGGCAGGCAATGGCGTTCACATGTGTAGTTAAGCCTGACTATGACGGGAACAGATCAAGGATTAGGGAGCCTCAAAATCTGGCTGCTCAGACCTCATGGGGAAGGGTGGGGGCTACTCTCTGAGTGCCTGCCAGTAAATACTTCACCAATTAGTTCTGGGCTTGCTTAGGACATCGATTCAAAACTGATTCCCAAATCTACCTTCCCTGTTGGAACTGGTCATGCT
Source organism: Plecturocebus donacophilus (assembly GCA_004027715.1). Classification (NCBI taxonomy): domain Eukaryota; kingdom Metazoa; phylum Chordata; class Mammalia; order Primates; family Pitheciidae; genus Plecturocebus; species Plecturocebus donacophilus. Next base: position 34,423 of record PVKP010006227.1, read on the forward strand.
TTGGGTAGCAGGCAGAAGGTCCTACAATACTGCTGCTCAGGTTCAAGGATGACTCTACTCTTCCTCTGCTTGCTCCCTGGAACCCAAGCCAGACCCTGGTTCTGAACGACCTCCTTTCCCGTTGATGCTACCTTGATTGTGCACTCTGGACCTTACTCCCCTCTCCATTCTTGCTGTCTCTGTATCTCCGCAGGACCGCATCATCTCCTTCCTGGATGGGTCCTGCCTTTCCTCCATAGTGTCCAGCTTCCCCTGTGTCAATCTGCGATCTCAACAGGTGCTTTCCTGGCTGTCATCCTTTGAAGTCTCCCTTTGCCTGCTGCATAAAAGGCAACTGCCTTAGCTTGGCATGCAAGGCCCTTCATAAACCTACCTGGCCTTTATTAAAAATATGTACATAGGATCTTTGATTATGAACAAGAGAAATAGACTCTGGATAGATGAAACAAAAGTGGGATTTTTTTTGGTGGCGGGGGGAGTCTGGAAAACAGGGTTTTGGGGGAAGAGAGGTTAGTTTTCCAGAAAAACCAAACTCAGAGAAGGGCAAGCGGGAAGCAGACAGTTTTGCAAGGGTTCTGTTGCTAGGATGAAGGAACCCCAGCTGTGTTCCGTCTTTATTACTCAGTTTAAGATTAAAATATCAGAAGGTAGCATCTGATTTGCTTAGAGAAGTCATGTGCCTGCTTCTGAGCCAATCACTGTATGTAATTAGGGAAATTGGGCCAGGCCTGGGTCTTATGCTCCATATATATTTCCTGGGGGGTTGCTGGGGGTGAAAAAGGGGAGGGTTTCCACAAAGAGATTAAGATATTTAGGGGACATGGATGCTGAAAGGATCCAAAGTAACACAGGTCCATTACACTCACCAATATCCCGAAGTATGATTCACTCATTCTCATTGTCTCCTCCCTGTCCGTTGCCCATAATCTCAGCAAGACGGTCTTTGGGAGAGAATCTATCATCACTAAACAAGCGACTCTTTTTAGGAACAATATCCTGGAGAATTAATTATTGTAAATTTTAAACTCTTTCCCTAAAACTATTTATATTTTCAGTAAATCTAAAAAGCTTTCATTAATTGCAAATCTCCCCTCATTCTGCCTTCTGTTCAGAAACAGAACAGAATTCTGAATAAGCAGGTCTTCAGGGTATGATGCTTAGATACATAATTCATGGCTGTGCTCTTTTGTCACATCTGGGCTTCCTTAGAGCTTACTGATATTTTATTAAGACTTGAAATTTTCATATTATTTAAAAATTCACAAACTCTTAAAACTTTGATCATCTTAAAATGAGTTTTGTGAGTGTCTGCTAAAATTATATTATTTATTCATTCATTTGTTAATTAGTTAACTAATCAAGCAAACATTTAATGAGCACTTGCTATGTGCCAACCATGCATTAGCCAGCAGATATAAAAAGGAAGCACAGAGACAGCACCAGACTCAAATAACTCAGAGTCTAGTGGGAAAGTCAGGCGTGTCATGAATAATAATGGTATTAGTTTCTTATCATTGTCATCTTTAATCTACTTTAAAAAGTTACACCCCAACTGATTTAAACAATTTTTTTTTGAGACAGGGTCTCACTCTGTTGCCCAGGCTGCAGTGCAAGGTGGTGGTTCACTGCAACCTCCGCCTCCTGGGCTCAAACGATTCTCGAGCTCAACCTCCTGAGTAACTGGGATTACAGGAGTGCGCCACCACACCCAGTTAATGTTTATGTTTTTAGTAGAGATGAGGTTTTGCTCTGTTGGATAGGCTGGTCTCAAACTCCTGACCTCAAGCGATCCGCCCATCTCCCCCTCCCCAAGTGCTAGGATTACAGGCAGGAGCCACCATGCCTGGCCCTGGCCAAGAGGGGAAAATAAAATACCAACAGATGCACATCATTGCACAGATTAAAGATAAGAGGTTAAAAATATTTGATGTATAAATGCATATTGACTTAAACTACGTCTTCCCGCAAGCTTGTACCTTTTTTGTGGGTGTGGAAAGTCAGCCAATTCCTGAACTTCTTAAAGTTTCTTGACTTAATTATGAGCAAAAACAGTGAGATACTGGCAGAGAAGTGCCTTCTTCAGGCTTCTGTGGGATGTTCTGCTGAGACCCGCGGAGGAGCACGCTGTTTCTTCTTAGAGCTGGAACTTAGTTGAAGGCATCACTCTTTTGCTTGTCAGAATAATTAAAAAACTCTCCAGGTGTCAGAGCTCAGCTTCTACTGTGTCAAGTGCAGCAAAAACATAGCTGACTCAGTTGGCACTGGGATGTACATAAAATGCTTGACCAGGTACAGTTTAGAAGAGCAAATTGGAGAATTGAAGCAATGATCCTCATGCATATGTTACACATACTTTCTCTGCTTCCTTGAATGCTCCATTTCCCATCAGACTTCACTTAAAAAACACTAGTTCAATGACCAAATTATTATTATTATTTTCGAGACAGAATCTTGTTCTGTTGCCCAGGCTGGAGTGCAATGGTGCGATCTTGGCTCACTGCAACCTCCGCCTCCCGGGTTCAAGTGATTCTCCTGCCTCAGCCTCCAGAGTAGCTGGAATTACAGGCGTGCACCACCACGCCCAGCTAGTTTTTGTATTGTTAGTAAAGATGGGGTTTCACCAGGTTGGTCAGGCTGGTCTCGAACTCCTGACCTTGTGATCCACCTGCCTCGGCCTCCCAAAGTGCTGGGATTACAGGCGTGAGCTACTCTACACAGCCTTCAATGACCAAATTATTAAGCATTTCAAGATGTTGACAGTGGAGGCTTAAACCAAGTGCTGGGTCCTTCTGCTCTCGGTGCCTTTGAGATCACACAGGTTGCACGTCCATGAAGCTCATCCCGGCCTTTACTCTAGCAGGCTGGGAGCCTAGATAAAATTTTGATTAAGTCTGTAAGATTAAGACAATATATTTTGGGGGAAACTTGTAGCCTAAGGCACACTTTCTAACAATTCTATAAGGAAGGTGTCATCTCCTTTTTCCACGTTAAGAGACTGGGCTTCAGGGAGATGAGGTAATGAGCCAAGATTACAGAGCTAGTAAATATTAAGGTCAAGATTTGAACCCGTGTCTTCTAATGTTAAGGCCAGTACTCTTTCTATTGTGGTATACTTACAGTTTATGAAATGAAACTAAATTATGTTTAATAAAATACAGTGAGATGAGAATGTAAAAAATATACACCTTTCTCGTAGGATATTAAAGAGAAGCAATTTTACTTAAAACAATAACAATACAACATACATATATTTATTCACTTAATTCTTATAACAGTCCTATTTGTTAGGGGCTGTTAACATACCCATTTTATAGGTGAGAAAACAGAGGCATGGAGAGGTTAAGTAAATTGCCTAAGGTTCCACAGCCAGGATTATAAATGCTGCAGTCTGGATGTAAAGCCTGAGGTATTAACCACTACTCTAGCTTTCAAGTGGAACTTATTCCCTAAGAAAGTAGAATAAAGGCCAGATGCAGTGGCTTATGCCTGTAATCCCAGCACTTTGGGAGGCTCAGGTCGGAGGATTTCTTGAGCCCAGGAGTTCGTGACTAGTCTGGGCAACATGAAGAAACTTTGTCTCTACGAAAATTAGCCTGGCGTGTTGGTGCACACATATAGTCTCACCTACCCGGGAGTCTGAGGTGGGAGGATTGCCTGAGCCTGGGAGGTCGAGGTTGCAGCTTTGATGACACCACTGCACTCCAGCCAGGGTGACAGAATGAGACTCTGTCAAAAAAAAAAAATAAAGCCATTTTAATAAAAGGACAGTAGTTTTGGACTTACTATAAAGTTTTTTAGGCCAAGTATAGTGACTCACGCCTGTAATCCCAGCACTTTGGTAGGCTGAGGCAGGTGGATCACTTGAGGTCAGGAGTTCGAGACCAGCCTGATCAACATGGTGAAACCCCATCTCTACTAAAAATACAAAAAAATTAGCCAGGTGTGGTGGATGACTGTAATTCCAGCTACTTGGGAAGCCGAGGCAGGGGACTCACTTGAACCTGGGAAGTGGAGACTGCAGTGAGCCGAGATCGTGCCACTGCACTCCAGCCTGGGTAACAGAGCCAGACTGTCTCAAAAAAAGAAAAAAAGAAAAAAGAAAAAAAGGCCGGACATGGTGGCTCGCACCTGTAATCCCAACATTTTGGGAGGCCAACGAGGGTGGATCACCTGAGATCAGGAGTTCAGGACCAGCCTGGCCAATGTGTCGAAACCCCATCTCTACTTAAAATAAATGCAGGCCAGCTGCAGTGGCTTACACCTGTAATCCCAGTATCCTGGGAGCCGACGTGAGTGGATCACCAGAGGTCAGGAGTTCAAGACCAGCCTGGCCGGCATGGTGAAACCCCATCTCTACTAGAAATACAATAATTAGCCAGGTGTGGTGGTGCACACCTGTAATCCCAGCTGCTTAGGAGGCTGAGGCAGGAGAATCCTCCAACCCAGGAGGCAGAGGTGGCAGTGAGCCAAGATTGCACTACTGTACTCCAGCCTGGGTGGCAGAGTGAGACTCCATCTCAAAAAAAAAAAAATCAAAAAATAGCTGGGCATGGTGGCATATGCTGTGATACCGGCTACTCGGGAGGCAGAGGGAGGAGAATTGCTTGAACCAGGGAGGCGGAGGTTGCACTGAGCTGAGATTGTGCCATTGCACTCCACCCTGGGCCACAGAGGAAGACTCCATCTCAAAATCATCATCATAATAAAAAAGATTGCTTAACACAAATACTTTTCCAGTTAAAAATGTTAGTTTATGGGTAGGGTTAAATTCCGGACCTGTTGGTCTTCAAAACAGATTTTCTTAGAAAAGGATCCTTTATCTGCAGGCAACTGGAAAATAAAGGGAACTCAAGCGTCCCTATGGTATAAGGGCTCTTGGATATTTGTATCTCTGGAAAGAGGAAATACAGACTCATATTCTCTATGACTTCACAAACAGATTTTCAGGAAATAACGAGCGTTAGCTACGGAAGGAAATAAACTGTCTTGCAGGCTTTGAGGTCCTGTTTAATGACAGGGATGTATGTGGAAAGTGAAGGCACACACAGATGCTTTCTGGTGGATGCGGTTCCAGGGGTGGTGGGGGGCAGCACTGGTTGGCAAGTCCCAGTATATCAAGGCGAGGGAATGGACAGAGCTCAGACTGTAGATTTGGTTGCCAAACAAAATGCCAACATAGGTGTGTATGCTCTGTTTCAGCAAAGAAATCATTGGGCTGGAAAACCCCCAAAATATCAATCATTCAATAAGACCTCTTTAAGAAAACAATGTTAGGATTTTTCACATAGCCCTTTTGAAGTTAACCAGTTTTGGCTTAAAACTTGAAAATAAAACGAGAGCACACACTAGATCAAGAGGTCTTTCTAAGCTACTTTTGATCCTGGAAGATCCCTAGAGGAAAGACAGAGCCTTGGCTTCTTTAAAAAAAAAAAAAAAAAAAAAAATTGGCTTCAGGATGGAAAAGAAAGAGAGCCAGGATTGTGATTTCAGCCCTGTACTTTCCCTCCAAGGGAGGGTGTGGGGCAAGCTGAGGCTGGGAGGCCATCAAAGACTCCCTCTGTGTATTAGGAATTGGAATTTATTTCTGATGTCATGATAAGGACAAAGGAATCTCGCACTGTGTCAGGCCAGGGTAGCTGCTGTGCTCCTGACGGGGAGAAGGGTAGGGTGAGTCCTCCTGGAGGGCCACCTTCAAAGCCTGGCATTGTCTCCAGAACAAATCCAACTTTCTTTTCGTAGCCTGTTAGGGAGTTGTTCTCCACGCATGCCTCTGAACCCTCCTTGAACCCCAGAACGTTTCAGCTAGCACCATCACTTGAAGTGAACAACTTCCGTATGTTTACCCCCCTTGGAGAAAGTTGTTTTTCTTTTTATTTGTCCCATCAACAGTTCATTTGGTTGCCACCAAATTTGCTCTCCTCATCTCATTAGATCATTCAATGAATTCCAGCATCTGAAAAGAGCAGTTTTTAAGATTCGAGTTTTGCTGAAGAATTTAGGTAAAATATTTTGTAGGCAACTGAAGATATGGGTACAGCAATACATGGATTAGCTTCACATGCATCCACCTTCCAGCCTGCTAAGTGGAAACAAAAGTTTCCACAGAACAAGTGAGAAGAAAACAAAACATGTTTCAATCTCATTTTCAAAGCACTGGACTGCTGTATAATGATAAGTGATAAAAATGCCTCTAATTTCCATCTGTGTTTTTTTTTCCAATAACCAGTTGGGCATTTTTTAAGAAACTTAGTAGAATTCATCATATTCATGAATTCAAATTAGTGTGTTCTTAAGAAAGATACTAGAATGTCTTTGTTCTGTCAAATGAGTTTATTTTTTAATGATCAGAACTTGAGAGTTTGCTAGAAAATGCCACCAAACTTCAAGACCTAATTCTTCTCTAATATACTTTCTTATATGGATAGATAATTCCACATTTTTGTTGTTTAACCAGTGGTGTAGTTTAAATTTTAGTCCACCAAAATTTTTAGAGAGGGTTTCTCTCCCTTTGATTATTATAAAATGAACAGACCATGCCTCCCAACAGTTTTTTTTCTCTCCACGCCTCCCCACTCCCGGCTTTTTTGCATCTTCCTTCACATTCTATGTACAGGACTCATGCCATTTTTTATATCTATGCTATTAGATCTTATAAAAAGATTCTCATTCTGCAAACTTCTATCAACTATCTCCTCTGGCAATAAATGTACGTATATGTTTGTTTAATTGTTCATATAGATGTGCAATTGTAGTAATGTGTCATGTACAGCATAAAATGTACACAAAAAGTTAAAGAATAGGAAAAAATGAAATAACACTTTAATTTTATTCTATATTATTTATTAATGGTACAAACTTTTTTTTTCTGTTAGTAGTAATATTTTAGTGAGATCAATGTTTGAATCTACTTTATTGTTTAATATTTGGGATAAAAACATTCAAAATCATGAAGTAGAAGCTAAAGTCTCGAAAAAAATAGTCAAAAATCTGAGTCTTAGTTCAGTTAATTTTATTACTTGGTTTCAGTGGCTGCAAAAAAAAGATATCTCATATGGATACAAAGAATTATATAGCAGAAATACATAATCACATCATTATACCCTGTGTCAAAGGGTATAATGCAAAGATTTATATTAAAATTTTTGCAAAGATTTATGTTAAAATTTGGCAGTAGTTTCTCCATTTTCCTTCATACCTTTCAGTTGTTCTTGTAAGCTAATCAGAATATGTTGCAATTTTGTTTTTGCTTTTCTTTTTCAGATGAAGTCTTGCTCGGTCACCCAGGATGGAGTACAATGGTGCGATGTTGGCTCGCTGCAGGCTCCACCTCCCGGCTTCCAGCAATTCTCCTGCTTTAGCCTCCCAGGTAGCTGGGATTACAGGCATATGCAACCATGCCCAGTTACTTTTTGTATTTTTAGTAGAAATGGGCTTTCACCATGTTGGGAGGCTGTTCTCAAACTCCTGACCTCAAATGATCTGCCTGCCTTGGCCGCTCAAAGTGCTAGGATTACTGGTGTGAGCCACTGCGCCTGGCTGCATTTTTGTATTTCTATATAAAGGCTTGAAAACCCAAGGAGACTCTTGATTTGTAAGATTACTTAACCAGGTTTAAAAATTCTAAGTTTTCTGTATATATGATGGAATATATTTATAGAAGACACATACTATTTTCCTCAATAAGATAATATACATGTCCAAATATCTTTGTTTGAAATGCTCTCTCCATAGAATTTCATTTGAAAAGCAATTGCTTTCTCATAAATTCACAGATTATTTCTCATAAAATCACAGAATAACAGTGTTTATTTTTATTTTATTTATTTATTTATTTTTCTTCTTCTTTTTTTGAGACAGAGTTTTGCTCTTGTTGCCCAGGCTGAAATGCAATGGTGAGATCTTGGCTCACCGTAAACTTTGCCTCCTGGGTTTAAACAATTCTCTTGCCTCAGCCTCCCAAGTAGCTGGGATTACAGGCATGCACTATCACATCGGCTAATTTTGCATTTTTAGTAGAGACGGGGTTTCTCCATGTTGGTCAGGCTGGTCTTGAACTCCTCACCTAAGGTGATCCTCCTGCCTCGGCCTCCCAAAGTGCTGGGATTACAGGTGTGAGCCACCGCGCCTGGCCTGTTTATTTTTATGAGACGGAGTCTTGCTCTGTTGCCCAGGCTGAAGTGCAGTGGTGTGATCTTGGCTCACTGCAAGCTCCGCCTCCTGGGTTCAAGCGATTCTGCCTCAGCCTCCTGAGTAGCTGAGACTACAGGTGATAGCCACCACATCTGGCTAGTTTTTGTGTTTTTAATAGGGATGGGGTTTCACCTTGTTGGCCAGGCTGATCTCGAAATCTTGACCTCAGGTAATCTACCTGCCTTGGCCTCCCAAAGTGCTGGGATTACAGGCGTGAGCCACTGTGTCCGACCTTATTTTGTTTTTAAATTCTTGTTACCTGGCAAACTTTTGTACTTTTGGCTTCACTGTTTTTGCTGCAATGGCTATTTTATGGTATCTTTGCAAGAATCTTTTAAAATGACTAGGTTTTATTTATTTATTTATTTTTAAATTGTACCTGTACATGTCAAGGAAGACTAGTTTTTTTTTTTTTTTTTTTTAATGGGGTTAGTTTAAAAGAAGCAGGTAGTGCAATGTAAACATCTACTTAAATGGGCATTTGTAATCTACCAACTATCGTATCTCAATGAAGAGTGAGGCTGGCACTGCCCACCCCTCCTCGTTGATGAGGATCCTCTCCTCGGTAGCATCTTACGACCTATGTGGTCATCAGATGGTGGAAAGATGCTCTGACGAAAATGTCACTGCATCTACATCCATAGTAAATGCCATGATACAATGCAATATGATACAAATTAGGCCTTACATATTAAATATGAGGCTTAATTTTTCTTTTTTTCTTTCCTTTTCCTTTTATTTTGTTTTTTGAGATGGAGTTTTGCTCTTGTTGCCCAGGCTGGAGTGCAATGGTATGATCCTGGTTCACCACAACCTCCGCTTCCTGGGTTCAAGCAATTCTGCTGCTTCAGCCTCCCGAGTAGCTGTGCACACCCAGCTAATTTTGTATTATTAGTAGAGACGGAGTTTCTCCATGTTGGTCAGGCTGATTTCAAACTTCCGGCCTCAGGTGATCCTCCCAGCTCGGCCTCCCAAAGTGCTGGAATTACAGGTGTGAGCCACTCTTCCTGGCCAGAGGCTTAATTTTTCTTAATCCTGAGATTAAAAACATTTTAGAAAACTAAAAGAGTTAATATTTTCTTTTTTGTATCTTTTTGGAGGTTACTGATCTACAGGGGAAGAGAGAGAGAGACATATAAACCAATTACTGTATTCAACATGTAAAGTGCTACGTACATGAAAAAAGAGTGCTATGGGAACTTGTGGGGGAGGAAGGGGGGACAGAGGCCAAATTCCAGAAAGTCAAAGAGAGGAGATACTTTTGAGAAGAACTTGAAAGATAAATGGGAGTACACTGAACCAAGAAGTGGGCCAAGGACATTCAAGAAGACACAAGAAAAGAGAGTGTGCTCAGAAACACTGAGGAGTTGGTGGGGGTCAGGATATGGGACGCCTGGTGGAGGGGCAGACCTGAGCCCGGAAAGCTGTGTGCGGAGTGGGCTGTGAGGGGCTCTGCTCTGTTGGTAATGGGGAGCCGCTGAAGATTTTAAGTGAAGGAGTGACCTTAGTGAAGGATATATTTCATTCACAAATCATGAACCATATATACACTTTATAAATAATTACATTTTTGGCAGATGTGGATGAAATTCTGTTCAATCTAATTTAACAAATAATTGTTGACCATTATGGCAAGTGGTATCCCCAAACTTGGTGGAACAATTAAGCTGAATATTTATAATGAAATACACAAATATGTGCATTTGTCCTTTAAAATTGTAATTTTCTGGAAATCTCTGCCATCTGGAACAAATTCACACTAGTATTTAGTCCTTAACAATATGTATGTTTAGGGTTTATGTTGTAGCAGTGTGTTATGAATAAGGCAGCGTTATGGCATTCTTCAGGGATATCAATGACATCAAAGTTCATGGCTGACCTATAGATATGGTATTCTGTGCTATCATTAAAGTGACCATATTTCTAGAACCCCCAATACACTTTTTTCCCTAATAGAGATTTTTTCTTTCTTTGAGATGGAGTCTCACTCTGTTGCTAGGCTGGAATGCAGTGGTGCAATCTCAGCTCACTGCAACCTCTGCCTCCCGGATTCAAGCAGTTCTCCCTGCCTCAGCCTCCCTAGTAGCTGGGACTACAGGCATGCACCACTACGCCCAGCTTATTTTTGTATTTTTAGTAGAGACAGGTTTCACCATGTTAGCCAGGATAGTCTCGGTCTCTTGATCTGGTCATCCACCCGCCTTGGCCTACCAAAGTGCTGGGATTACAGGCGTGAGCCACCATGCCTGCCCCCTAATTGAGAATTTATATGTATGAAATGATTAATCATACTTACATTCTGAATAAAACAAAACCAAACCAATATATATGTAGGCCAAACATCCAAGCCAGTGAACGCTGAGTATGAATTCCTTCTGCTGATGGAATATAAGCATCCTAAACCTATATATCCCATATAGAGAGAGTGGCCTGTGTAGGGTGTGGCCTTAAGAGAGTAGCTTCTATTATTTATGGCGTTGTTTGGAAGAAGATGCCAGGACACCTTCTTGGTTTGCCAGTGAGAATGTGACAAATATTTGAAAAGGTCCTTATGTCATAAGAAATAAAGATTATTTTTATTTCTGATTAGAAAAGTAAAATATACTTCGAAGAACATCTAGAAAAAACAAAAAAGTATAAAAAAGAAAATGCAAAACCACCCAAATCAGAATTTTTAGAGGTAACAATTGTGAATACTTTATATAATCTTCTTCCAAATATTTTTCTATGCTATACAAAATACACGTGTATTTATTCAAAACTAAATACATACTAAATACACACTTTGCATCCTACTTTTAAAATTTAACATAATTAATTATGATTCCTTGTGTCATTAAGCATTCTTTGAAAACTTGTTTTTAGATGACTATGCGGTATTGAATTTTATAGTTACACCATAATTAATTTAAACAATTTCTAGTTTGGGGCATTAACTGGATTTCAATTTTTTTTGATATTTTTTTCCCCCTGTAGTTATAGATAAATAAATCCAGTGACTTATTTTCTTAGGACCATTTTCTAAAAGTGATTGAAAAAATCTGAAATCTTTCAGATAGAACTGTTGAATATTAAAACAGAGTGATTGAAATTGATCTCTGCTTTGGGAGGAACATAGTGAGGGTCTCTGGATGATGAGGGAAAACTTAACTTTTTTTTTTTTTGAGACAGAGTTTTGCTCTTGTCACCCCAGGCTGGAGTGCAGTGGCGAGATCCTAGATCACTGCAACCTCTGCTTCCTGGGTTCAAGCGATTCTCCTGCCTCAGCCTCCTGAGTAGCTGGGTTACAGGCGCATGCTACCACCCCTGGCTAGTTTTTGTATTTTTAGTAGAGACAAGGTTTCATCATGTTGGCCAGGCTGGTCTCAAACTCCTGACCTCAGGTGATCCACCCACCTTGGCCTCCCAAAGTGCTGGGATTACAGGCATGAGCCACCACTTTGCCTGGCTGGAAAACTTAACTTCTATGTATTCACTCCTTCGGGAAATATTTAGAGTGCCTCTTGTGTCCCAGGCTCTGCACTATGTGCCAGCGTGCAGCAGGAAGTGGGAGGGAATGTTTACTGCCCTTCTGGCTTGCCTGCATGGACATAGACAGCAATGGAGATCTGGGTTTCTCTTTCTAAGTCTGAGCCCCTTTGCACCCTCCAGCCATCTCTCCCCTCAGAGTGGTCCTTGGGGGCTTCACTTCAGGGTAGGTTTATGGTGCCTTCCAGCCCTTGCTGTATTTAGAACTGTCTTGGGGAAAAGTTGGGAAGTGAATGGGGCCAAGTGTGTCTTTGGGAACCTGGCCTCTTCCTTCTGTACCCGAGTCCCCTCAGTCCCCTCTCAGGCACCTAGGAACCTGAGAGTATTTTCTCATGGCTTGTGAAAACTGATGATGTCAGTCGTTCATATCTCAAAGCGGGTGAATCCAGACGCTGTGTTCCTTCTTCCAGGGTAGTTGACTGTGAAGGAACTTAAAGATCTCCTTACTGAGGAACACCAGACTTTGTTTCCAGTGGAGGAATTTCTGGCATCAGAGAGCAGGTAGGGCGGAGGTGCTTTCCTCTGCTGCTTCTCCAGGCTCACAGCTTGCTATGGAAGCATCCTTGGAGGACATTCTTCCCTGCCCTTTCCTCCAACGTTGGTTAATCCAATGTCTACCTTCTCTTATAAGATTGACATGGCTAGTGAGGAAGCCAAGGACATTGTATCCACATCTTAAACTCAATCCCAGCACATGAAAGGGGCCGCTTTGGAAATAGAGCTTCCTAAAACAGGGAAATCCCATTGCCAGGAAACCCCTCGCTCCTCCCCACCAGACCCTGTGAGGAGTGTGTCCACCAGGAAGGAAATTAAATCAGTCTTCCAGCCACCAGAATCGAATTGGGATGGACTATTTCCTCTTTGGATTACGTTCCAAATTGCATTCCTGTTGCTGTGTTTGAAGTTAATTAGTGTCACAAATCATTCTTATTTCCCCTCTCTGAAGGAAAGCCTGCTGCAATGCTTATCTCATCGAGTTAATTGACCTACAAAGGGCTTATTCCTTGTTGAAAACACTCTACATGCCTCTGATGGGTTAGCGTCAGGCTAGCACATAGATGTAATAAAAGCTTGAAAAGTTTGAATTTTTAGGTTGTAGAAATGGGAGCACATGATTTTCTCTCAGAGCCTTAGAGCTAGGTGTTTTTTTCTGCCCTGGATTTGATTGAGGCTAATGAGAGAAAGGAAGGACCTATCCTCAGGTGGGGAATGAAGCGAAAGAGAATTTGGCACAGAAAGACTCTCTTTGCCAGTCAGGGAACTGTTGATAGCTGGAAATAAAATGTGGAAGAGCTGTCAATTTAAATGTGGAAGAAACGTTTGGCTTATGAAGATCTCCTAAATTTCGAATAGAGTATTTATTATTTTTTAAAATTTCAACTTTTATTTTAGATACAGGAGTCCGTGTGCAGCTTCATTACATGCGGATATTGCAGGATGCTGTGGTTTGGAGTATGGATTCCATCACCCAGGTAGTGAGCATAGCACTCAATAGGTAGTTCTTTCCCCACCCCCAAGTAGTCCACAGTGTCCGTTGTTCCCATATTTATATCCATGAGTGCTCAGTGCTTAGCGCCGACTTATAAGTGAGAACGTGTGGTATTTGTTTTCCTGTTCTTGTGTAAATTTATTTAAGATTATGGCCTCCAGCTGAATCCATATTGCCACAAAGGACATTATTTCATTCTTTTTTTATGGCTGCATAGTATTCCATGGTACATCTGTACCACAGTTTCTTTATCCAGTCTACCACTGATGGGCACCCGGGTTGATTCCATGTCTGTGCTATTGTGAATAGTGCAGTGATGGACATACAAGTTCATGTGTCTTTTTGGTAGAAGGTAGAATGATATTTTTCTTTTGAGTATATACCCAGTAATGGGATTGCTGGGTTGAATAGTAGCTCTGTTTTTTTTTTTTTTTTTTTTTTTTGAGATGGAGTCTTGCTCTCTTGCTCAGGCTGGAGTGTAGTGGTGTGATCTTGGCTCACTGAAACCTCCACTTCCCAGGCTCAAGTGACTCTCCTGCCTCAGCCTCCTGAGTAGCTGGGACTACAGGCACGTGCCACCACACTCAGCTAATTTTTGTATTTTTAGTAGAAACAGGGTTCCACCATGTTGGCCAGGCTGGTCTCGAACTCCTGACCTTGTGATCTGCCTGCCCCGGCCTCCCAGAGTGCTGGGATTACAGGAGTGAGCCCCCGCACCCGGCCAGGAGTGGGGTAATTAATGAGGAAGTGTAGTAAGGAGGGCCCCAGACAGAGCCCTGTTCCCTTGTTAGGAGAACACGGTGAGAGGCAGACAGCACCACTTCAGGTTCTCCCGAGAGCCCACGAAAGTGGAACTTTTACGTTCTCCTCGTGGAAATAAAGTAAATTTAAAGAGGTAGTATGGCGCTGACTTTCTTCAAATTTAAATTTTATTAGTCGATTAGCTATAATTTAAAAAATTTTTTATTCTGAAAATGAATTTTCCACAATAATGCAATTCAAAATGAACTCATTTATCTGGCTTTTCTACAAAGGACAGTTGAAACACTTAAGGCAAAATTCACTTATTCATCTCCATTTAAGAATGGAAAAAAGTAACAGACTTCAGATGTTGGTTAAGATTAACAAAATATGGGACGTTCGCTCCTTTTTCTTTTCTTTCTTTTTTTTTTGGTAGTCTCTTATGTAAAAGCTTTACATCACTATGGATATTTTAGAGTAAGACACTTTTGTTTCTGACTTTCTTTATAAACCCATTTTTAAATTTAAAGGCACACAATAAAGCTTTATGCATTTATTAAAATATACACATTTTGTTAAATTTAGAATTTTCCCTTAGTATCTTGATAAATCAATATATTGTCAACACCACACATTGAAAATAAAACACATTTCATAATACAGCTGCATATTATTTCTTTCTTCATGATACACTACATTGTACAGCACACCAATGGGAATTAAAAACCACAAAACGAACAAACTTTAACAAATACAGCAATTTCATACCAAAAAAAAAAATAGCAGAGAACAACACTAGAAATTACCATCTGCAAATGCAAGTTGTACTTCTCAAGGACCAAACAAAAAAGAAACAAGTTAGTAAAATTTACAAGCTGTATTTATAACTTTGGATATGAATTAAACAGTAACGCTTCTTTTCCACGTGAGAAAAGCTGGAATGTGGAATACTGTCATCAGATGGTGTGACTACATGGAATGAGGACTATGTAGCTGCTCTCTTAAAAACCTGCAGCCCCTTCTGTCAGCCCAGACAGTTGAGGTATTTATGCACCATCGTAACATTAACAGTATCTTTGCTTTGGAAAGTGGGGGTTTATGATTTCCAGTGTAAATCCTCGCCTTTGGGAGTGTGAATTAAACAAGTGTATCAGCAACTGCCAAGACCAATCAATAGATGTGCATGGAACATTCTCTTTATCCCCAAGTCAGAATGAACACAGTCCTTCAAAGTCTGCACTGCAGGCGAAATTCACGACTCACAATTCCCTTGAGCCAATGTTACCAATGTCAGTGTCAAGAAAACTTAATAGAAAAAAATAAATAAAAAGCACAGAGTGAGTCCCTACCATAAAAATCCAGGCTGCCCCATTTCCTAGTTCTAATAAGCCATTGTCTTTCTTTATGTGTACCAACATGTACTAAATGTCCCAAAGAGTAAGAAGTGAGAACTACCTGCTGTAAGAAGACCTTAAGCCCGAAGATGTCTGTGAAAGTCCTGTAGGGATTTTGTAATTCCGTGTGTGCAGAACACAGTTTAATGACTTTGTACACTGTTTTAGTTGATACTGCAGAACACATATTCACCTTTGATAGGCTACAAAACTTCCACTATCCCTTGTGGGATCTAAGTCCCCCACAAAAGAACATTCTGTTTCCTTAGGGAAGTAATTTTGGCAAAAGGCGACTGTCTAGGTGTTTCAGAATGATGCATGCATTACTCGAGCAGAGCAAGAAGAGGAAAAGCATTTCAAAAGGAAGTTGCTCCTAAGGAGAAAAAAATAAAAAATTGAAACAATCTTTCTTCTAAAAGTCTTAGAGAACATAAAAGTAGGACATAGGACCAACAATTATGTACACGAAAGGGGCTTTTTGCGACCCATCCCCATTCCCAGCGAGAAATACAAAGTAAACTCCTTGGTGAAACTTCAGCTTTCTGGTTCCTGCTTGTGGTGGGGCTTGAGGTTTGGGATGCTCTTTCTGCACTTGCTCACTGTTTACTTTCAAATACTTTTTTACGGCCAAGTCACCACTGGTTACTTGCTGGTGCCTCTCTTTTAGGATCGTCAAAGGTCTTTGCAGACAAATGGGTCCTCAGTTTCAGGGAGGTACCCAGGTACAGGGGAAATAAAGGCTCTGTGAAAACTTTGGATAGAAACGTCTTCCTTGACAAGTCTCGTTCCAAATGGCATGAAAATGGAGCGCTGCTGCACAGCCCTCGTGGCGACCTCTGGAGTGTGTGTCCTTTGCTCTCCTCCCTTTCCCTCGTAGGAAGTTAGGGCCACCTCTGCATTGCTCACTGACCTGAGGCTTACACCCCAAGAGTGAACCCTACCTGCTGCGTAGACTCCATGAGCAGACCCCCGCTCTGGCCTCAGACACATTTCCTGATTTCTGACTTTTCCACACCATAAGACATTCTCATCTGAGATTCATAATTAGGTAAACCTGTGGCTGGCCCTCTGTGGACTTCCCTCTGACATCTTGGGCCCCTGGTAAAACCTAGTGCGAAAGGGGACAGCAATGTTCTCCAGTTTTCTATGTGTATTTTCAAACTGGTGTAGCTTCTGTTTATGTTGCAGACAAGAAGTGGTTCCTTGTAAGGCAGACTTCCAACAAATGTTGGATTTGCCTTCTGACAAAAGAAAGAATGTCAGGTTTACCAGCCCTTTTCAGCAGAACAGAGGAGAGAGATTTCTTTGAAGGAGTTTCTGTTTTGTCTTCCAATAATTACTAGTTTTATATTCTGGCTGACCCATAGATTCCGAAAAAGGATAGACTGTTAAATTAAACAACTCCCTTCCACCCACATTTATTTAAACAGACTTATGACCGTTAGGTAGGCATTTGATTAGCTACTAGTTTGTTACTAATAAGTAGAACTGGCACACGCCTGTAGTCCCAGCTACTCGAGAGGCTGAGGCAGGAGAATCTCTTGAACCTGGGAAGTGGAGGTTGCAATGAGCTGAGATCACACCACTGTACTCCAGCCTGGGCAACAGAGTGAGACTCTGTCTCAAAAAAAAAAAAAAAAAAAAAAAAAAGCAGCCTTGCCCTCAAGCTCAGTAAGCCTGCAGCGAAGGTTTTACAGTTTATATTAGATAGATATAAAAAGTTGTTAGGTTGGGTTGTTGAAATCTTTTGTTGAAAACTTTAAAGTGGCTGTAAATTGTGTTGCCTGTCCACATATTAAACAACTATATTTCTCATGGGTTAATGATGAATGCAGACACGGGACTCAAAGTACAGATATTTTCCCCTTTGATTTGTTAAATCAACTTGGAGTGTAAATGTGGTTTCTTAGCTCCTTGCATAGGCGAGGAAGCCACTGTCTCAGCTTTGTTAAAGTTCAGCCTTCCGGATTCACACCTTCATCAGTTCCCCAGTTATTTCCCACCCGAGGAGAGCCAGCCAGCTCAGTGTGACTTTCAAGTCTCTGTGCGTGAGTCCTCGCCTGCCTTCCCAGCGTTATTTCTTATGGTTGCATGTATAAGTCATGCATAAATCATGTACTCAGGCAAACCAGCTCCTTGCTTTCCCTTGATGGAGGCACAGCACACATTCTTAGAGGACAGCAAGCTAGTAGAGGTCTACTCATGTTGATCCTCTGCTTGGCATGTCTTTCTCTCATTTCTACTTGGTAATATTCTGCCCATTTCACAAGTCCCAACACAAGTGTTACATTCTTCATGGCATTTCCAGAGGAAGAGGGCTTCTTCGTATTTGAACCCTCACTGCATGTTACAACTCCCTCATCTCACCTGACACTTTCACTGTTGTTCTTTATTTATATATCCCATTTTATTTTTCCTTTTAAGAGACAGGGTATTCTTCCGTTACCCAGGTTGGAGTACAGTGGCGTGATCATAGCTCACTGCAGCCTTGAACTCCTGGGCTCAAGTCATCCTCCTGACTCAGTCTGCCAAGTATCTGGGACCACAGGCACATGCCATCAGACCTAGCTCTATTTCCCCTATTTCTTAAGAGCTGGATTTTTTATCTGACTTATTATGGGATCAATATCTGCCACAGTACATAATAGGCACTCCACAAATAATTGTTGAATAAATATTTCATTTTCCTCCAATTCATTCATTCTTTTAACCATCAGATATTTCTTGAATACCCACTATCTGCCAGACACATGTAGCTAGCAAAATCTGGGTTTGAAGCTTATCTGTGGATTTTAATGATCTATGCTATTTCAAGCCTCTGCCCGCATGGGGAAATATTTGTTCTTATCATGCAGAAGTACATCTTCTTGTCATTACCATAAATTCTATTATTTTTCATGGTGCCCCTCATTGGCAAATTTAGTAAAGCCTATCGGAGTTCTGCATTTATGCACTAAATACACATCTAGTTTTGTGTTATCCTTTCTGTTTCTGTTTTTGTTTGCCCTGAGTTCCTCACTTAATTTTTGTTTTGTAATATATATATTATAATAGCTGCCTCAAATCCTTTTGAAATGAAGCAGAGTACTAATAAATAAGTAGAAAAAAATCTGAAAAAATCAAGTCATTGGCTCCAAACCACAAATCCACCCATTGAAATCTCACTCGGAGAGCTTTTTCTATACAGAATTCAATAAAATGTAGGTCTTCCTTGGATTCCATTCAAGGAACGAGGTTTCTAAGATAATTACGAGGTGATCTTACTTTTAATGTAGTCCCACAAATACATCGTTTAGAAACCTGTTAGGAAAATAGTAATATTGTCATTCTAGTGCTTGATGGTATTTGAAAGCTGCATTGTGAAATCTGGGACTGTTTCACAGAAGCTGGTAAACCTGTGGCCAAACATGTCTATGTATCTGAAAAAACTTTTTCTATTATAGTGATTTTTTTTTTAAAACTAAGCTTGCCAGGGAGATGACCTATCAACTTGAGAAAAATAAAGAGAGCTAAGCTTAAAATATACAAATATACTGTTTGGGAAAACTGGCTCCTGAAATGAGAGTGGGTCACAGAATCTGCACAAGATCAATACGAATGGTATTAACCAAAGCATGCGTTTTCCATTCCCATCCTATAGAAACTGCATACATCTGCCACCAGGTTACTGTTACTTTAATACTTAAACCTCACTAGTAAAAGGAATCTCTTTCACCCATGCTAATATTTTGCTATTTTGCACTCCTATTTCTCTATTCTCATATTTGATGAGAATAGAGACCTCATCTATCTGTATATCAAGCTTAACAGATTGTATTTAAACCAAGCAGATTTGTTGAGTCCTATAGCCAGTTCAACACTCTGTTTTCAAAAGATGATCAATAATTAGTTTATAATTAATTACCTATGATGTATTTCACAGACTAGGCACTGTATCTTTATGGTTAACTCCAGGGAAGAGAAAACACAGCATTGTCAAGCATGACATTAAAAGACAAAATGACCTCAGGAAACCAGAGTTCTAAACAATTACTACAGAAGAATAAAAAATATCTAGAAAATTGCAGTTATTTTAGTTTAATGGTATACATTGGCTATGATTATGATATGTAATTTATTTAAAGTATATTTTTAAAAAACTAGTTTCAATTGATCTTTATATGTATGTTAAAACCCAGTGCATCACTCTGGAGACTTGTCAAATTTGTTGTTTTATCTGCATTTACCAGGCTCCAGTGCTGTTCATCCATGGACTGTAGTCCCCAAGGGCAGATGTCATGCTTCTATTCATTCCTGTCACTTAGCATTTGGTATATTCTCAACCAGTGTTAGTTGAATGAAAAAATGGACTCTTATCTCCTTGCCATAATCCTAAAGCATGCCAAGATGGCATGAGCCTCAGCCTTTAAGAAAGAATAGACTTGAATGTTAGCGAATTATGTTCTGGAAAACTTTTGGCATACTGATACATCCAGGAGAGAAAGGGCAAGGAATTTCTTCTTTTGTCCCTCTTCCAGGAAATTCTCACAAAGATTTTATTAATAGCTTGATTAAGTTTAATAGCTTGGTTAATTTTATAATAGCTTGATTTGAATTGTGCCTTCACATACATTTGTACACATCTCAGTGCAGCCATGGAATCCTTGTAATCCAAGAGTAGAATTTATATTATAGCTCATGTGGTTTTTTTTCCTTTGCAAATTCTCTCATCTATTCTGTTTCTGAGAAAATTCTTTTAATAACCCCTTTTATGACCCAAATTTACATCTTACCAGGTAGGTATTTCTCTGGATTTAAGTGAAACTAATCTGGGAAATGACAGGAAAAAAAATACACTTCTGAAAGTGAGCTACCCTCAAGGAATAAGGTTCAGAAGTGAAATGTGATCGCATGGAATGCAACTACCTAAGTAGCTGTACTTCAACATGTTTTGTTTCCAGAGCAGCACTCACCAATCAAATGATCGCATATCTCAAAAAACTACAGAATTTATAATTTAAGAAATATGAAAGAGAATTTGCAATGTGATCTCAGTGGCTGGGTCACTTCTCCTTGTAAAGATTTTTATCTGATTATAAAACAAACAACCTACTTCTTCAAGGCATATTAGTGCCATGAAATCATGCTCCATCTTTGCCCTCTTTCATCATATCACCAGGAGCTGGAATCTGGTATAAGAGAAGCCATGACAGAGAATTAATTTCTGCCAATGCCCTTCTGGCCTTCCCTGCAAGATATGGTTATTTAGTTTTCTTCTGAGCATTTAAGTAGAGCTTTGATGGTGCTTCTTACCATATTACAGGGTCTGCATGACTGCTTTATGGTGAATCTGAAACCTTTGGGAAAATGGTCTCAGAGTCCCTGACCTTCGCTGGATCCTAAAATTGTAGTTTGGAAGCTGTGAGAATGTTGGTGAATAATAATAATAAAAAAGCATATGTCTTCTCCATGAATTAGTTTTGGGTGCTATTGCAGGATAAAATGTTGTTTGCTCAGGAAGTGCTAATGTCTACCTACCCAACCTGACCTCGGGGAGCAGCGTGCAGGCTGACATGCCAAGAACAGAGCTTTGTCCCCCGGTCTCAGGTGACTGAAATTCTGCCTTGTGCCTACAGCCTCTGCTTGGGCATATCTCCAGGAGGAGCTGCAGCCTCAGTGGGGTCCAAGAAGTTTGCTCCTTGCTTCTTGGGGTCTCAATAAGAAGCAAAAAGATTCAACGAGCAAAGCAAAGGCCTAGGAAACATTTGCTACTATCAGCTCTGATGGTTGCACCTAAGATGGAATTTCATGTAGCCTCTTGTTTAGCATTTTTTTTTAAACAAGTGTCTAGTTGGGGGACCCAGGTTAAGCCCGTCAACAGAACTATCCTGAAGAGCAAAAGTAGCAAATGACAGGCTATGACTAGGGATTGAATTTGGGGAAGGCTGGATTTGTGAAATGAGAGCCAAAAAAGTTTTCACCTTCTAGCCCACAGGTTAAGTTACTGAAAATCAATCATCACCATTTCTACCCACTTGTGTGTTTCTCCTACTCTGGAGAGTAATCTAACTCATCATTTGCAATCAGGGCCTCTGAGTTCTGTTTGTGTTTGCTTTTGCTCTTCGCTTTGCTACTTGTCCGGCCGTTTGCCTTCGAATCTGACATCTGTTGGTAATAGAAGCCTTTGTCTTCGGTGGGCCCGCCCCAGTCCTCCTGGCTCTCGCCCTCTGTGGCGTAGGAGAAACCTTCCTCCACCGAGAAGGGGTCATCCACGTCATAGCGCTGGTAAGTGCTTTGGTGCAGGGCCTCTTCTCGGGCGCTGATTTCCAGGGTGCTGTTCCAGATGCCATATCCAAAGTAAATGAGCAGACCTGTGGGGCGAGGGGGAAGGGTACAGGTGAATGAGCAGTTGCTTTGGGATCCTGGAACTAGCAGAGAGATCACCTTCCATGATGAAATCAAAGCTAAGTGGTGGTGGGGGGCAGGTAATGTATTTTCTTTGGTTTACATGGTGTTTTGAAAAGACTTGAACTAGATGCCATTTAAAAATCGGGAGATCCTGCATTAAGTAACCCGTATTTACAGATTTTCCTAGAAAGTCAAAAGGTCTGGCAACACTGCATCCACATTTCTACATGGTGATTGTTGGCTGGTGGTGAGAACTAGCTGCCTCTTTAGACAGGATACAGGCTCTCTAGGTCACCTCAGTCCCCACCTCCCCTGCCGACATCCAGCTCATTACACTCATGGAGCTGTCAGCTAGGAATTTGCATTTTCTACCCTGGGTTAAATATTTATGGATCAGCAACCGTATGTTCCCAACCTTCTCATAAGATTTTATTATTCCCTGCCTCCACTTAGGGACTCCATCTCTTGTTTCACTTCTTAGCCGCATGTGTATGTTATCCTGTGATTTACTTTGCCATTCTATACTCACCAGAGGCGTAATATATCATGGCCACTCCAAGCTGCCTGCTTTCCTCTGTGTGCTTTCAGGGTGTCTAGTGCATGCCACTATTATGGCCCTTAGAAGAACATCTGTTGTGTGATTATCTGCACAGGGTCATTTCTATTTTATAGACTCTGCAGAAACGTGGTACTTAATGTTTGTGGAATGAATAACTGAGAACTCCTGATGAGCAGGAAATGTCTAGTGCAACCTCTGTGTTGATGTCATTCCAACCAAAGGAAAGAAACTTGACTCCCTCGCTAATATGTGGCATTAATATGAGCCAATGTTTCATTTCTGTGATTAAAAAAATACATAAAAGTCATTTATGAGTTCCTATTTTCTTTTTTTTTTTGAGACAGGGTCTCACTCTGTTGCCCAGGCTGGAGTGCAGTGGTGTGATCTTGGCTCACTGCAACTTCTGCCTCCTGGGCTCAAGCCCAGGCAGATTCTCCTGCCTTAGCCTCTCGAGTAGCTGTGACCAGAGGCACATGCCACCACACCCAGTTAAGTTTTGTGTTCTTGTAGAGATGAGGTTTCACCGTGTTCCCCAGGCTGGTCTCAAGCTCTTGGACTCAAGTGAGGCTGCCTGCTTCCACCTCCCAATGTGCTGGGATTACAGGCATGAGCTACCACGCCTGCCTGAGTCCCATTTTCTATCTTGAATAGGCTGTGAAGGCTCAGGGCCTGCAAGTCTGAGAACCATAACCATGGAATCCATAGAACATGATAAGTAAGAGTTTGGGCTCTGGGCTCAAATCCTTCCATCATCTGTATTAGCTGTGTAACCCTGGTCCTCATTACTTAGCCTCTCTGTTCCTCAGCATTCTCTGTAAAACCACGAGAGGTATAGCAAGCCTCTTAACATGGGAGTGCTTGAGGATGAAGCGAGGTAACTGGTGGTTCTCAACCTGGGCAGGCTGCACTTGAAAGTCACCTGGGGCATTTTTTGAACCACTCTGATACCCAAGCCCCATCCTGGACATTCCAAGGTAATTAGTCTTCAGTATAACTCAAGCATAGGCATGTTTTTAAAGCTCCACAGGTGATTCCAATGGTCAGCGTATCCCTGAGATAATGCACTGTGGCTGATGCCTGTGTTCCACTGCCCGCTCAGGCCATACGATGGCCTAGCCACTGGGGTCCACACAGTATGCAGCCTCCTTCTCGGCCCTAACATCCTCCTCTGAGCAGCGTCAGTCTCTTTCACTTATTAACCCTGCAGGCATCTGCTGGGCTGGTTTGCTCAGAATCACAAATCGAGCCTGCTTTGCTGCTGTGGGGCTTGGGAAACCTCGCTCTCTTTTGAATTTGAAGTGTGTCTTTTTAAGCTTGGATTTCTTCCTCCTTGTCTCAAATGACTTTGTCCCCACCCCCTCACACACTCCCCAGTGAAATCAACTTTTCAGGAGCCAAAGTAAGCAGAGATTTATAGTCCTAATTGGTAATAAATCCTGGAGTTAATTATTTGCAGATGTAGCTATTAGTTCTCAAACAGTCATTTCATCTTTTTAAACCATGAGTATTTACTCTTTCTTGTCTGCAGGTGCCGGGTGGCCGTGGGGGATCGTTATTATCCTTGTGTAGAACAGGGAGTCACATTAAGGACTCTTCTAAGAGTGCCAGTGTGCCCGTTCTTGAGAATGCCTCTGTCTGAGGCATGTTTGGGATTTGAGAATGCATTTCAGGTGACCAAGCAGGACCTGAGCCAAGCAGGACCTGTGCACACCTCCTTTTGCACAAATTTGCTTTTTTTGCCATCTTTTCTTCTAGACATACAGGCAGATGCCAAATATTGCCACTTTCTCTTGCTTGGTATTTATTACGGCAATTCTTTCCTTTCTGATGCCCTTCTCTGACCTTACTTATAGATGAGTCATTTCCCAACTGAACTGAATACCATCTTTTTCTTTTCCCTTTGCTCCGACCTTCTCTCCTCTGCCACTATACAGGTCATTGCTCAGTCACTGGTTTTACATCACTCATCACTGGTTTGTTGATTCCAAAAGACCTGTCCCTGCACCCACAAGGTATTTGGGTGTCAGGTAGATTCATATTATGGGAATTCTCTAAAAACTTTGAATCATAGAAATATAGAGCTGGAAAAGACTCTATACATCACCTATGCATTCTAAAACCTTCATTTTACCGAAGAAGAAACAGAAGCTGGGAAAGAGTAAGTGACTTACAGAGTCTGAGAAGGAGAGGAACCAGCTTTTTATATGAAAGAAGTCTCTTGCATGTCTGGTCCTTCACAGCTCCCTTCCCCTCCCCCAGGCTGGTTTGTAGATGATGCTTATTGCAGTAAATATGTGGTAAGAGGTTAGGTTTACATTTATTCTTTGAGAGTGGACAGGCCTGGAAGGAACACGTGTGTGTGTGTGTGTGTGTGTGTATGTGCACTCACACACATTGACTGTGGTTACTTTTTACTTTGTGAAGGCAACCCATGGAAACTTGCCACCTACATATTTATGGATCTTTTCCTGTTTGCCCTGAGCCCCCTGCAGTTTCAAAGGTGTGTCACTCTGTCTTCAAAAACGCATTTTCAAATATGAGTACTGTGAAACAAGAGGTGACCGTGTGCGGGCAGCCGGATAGAATAAATAGACACAAAGGCATTCCTCTATGACTTGGCAATCTGTGTGTGTATATTTCTTCCTGGCCCTTGAGTCAATTCAGGAAGACTGGTGGGGGCTGAGAAGGATCGGAGAAAAGGGAAAATGGAAGGGGACAAAGAAACAGAGGGGAACAGATGAAGAGAGGGAGGGAGAGAGAGAAGAGAAGAGAAACGTACCACCATCTGTCGCACATAAACAAGGGCTTTGTGTCGGAGGAGTAAACAGAGCTGCCCCACGCCTCCTGTGTGGAAGCAAGAAGCAGGGTGTTTTGTTTCTGCTCCTTTTTTCTCAGTTGGTGGAGAGAATGAAGCATGAGGTAGTTTCTGAAAAATCTGTGGGGTTTCTGGGAACCCTGAATCATCTAAACTAGACTTCACAAAACACCTCTGTGCTGGGTTAGGATAGCGATACATCATCGATGTTGTACCTTTCTCCCGAGGAGCTCAAAATGTTACACAAACAGTATCTGGTTTTGTTTAGACTCCCTTTGGCCTGTCTGGGAAGGGGTGTGTGTGTGCGTGTGTGTGTGTGCGTGTGTGATTATGTGCATTGCACACTTCATAGACAGGATGATGGGACCGTGGACACAGAAAACATAAAGGTGGTCCACAGTCACACAATGAGCAGGCAGACCGTGCATCCTCCCAGGTCTCCCCACGCCCTAATCCAGGGCGCTTCCATCTCTCTTACATCTCCCGTCTACCAGGGATGGAAAACGATTTGGCTTAACGTTTTATCGTGAAGAACATACAGAAGTGGAGTGAATATGATCACGAATCCCATGTACTCATCATCAGCTCCCTCCCATTCCCTCCCCGGCCCCTTCTCTACAGATTGTTTTGGAACAAATCCCCTTCATCATAGGTTTGATTTGTAAATATTTGAGCATGTATCTCTAAAAAACAGTATCATCACACCTAAAATTAATAATAATTTCTTAAGTTTATCTGATATCCAGCAGTATTAAAATTTATCTAAGTCATTACATGTGTGGGGAAAACTCTTCACCGTATGAGGCTACACACGTATTCCCATGATGCCATCATTGCTTGACGTAGTTTTTGGGCACTGGTAACTAAGAGGGTTGCTGGGAATGGCATCATATTCTTTTGTAAACTCTTACAGATGGAAATCTCATATTTTTTGAGAGTGGATTTGATTTTGCCATAAGCCAGAAGTCATTTGAAACCAAGCCTCAAGAATAAGATGGCAAATTCATAAACAATACTATTTATTCTATTTGGATATTTAATTCTGCTTTACCTTAAAAGCAGGTAACTTAGATCCATTGCTTTGTAGTTACATATCTTATGTTGGTAAGGAACTAAAGCAGGCTCGTGATGGTAAACATCAGGGGGCCTCAGCCTTTGTGCTGTAGCAGGGTCCTGGCGGCTCCTCTGTGGGGCTGGAATTATTATTTTTTTAGTTGATGGGTCATGGTGAGGGTGCCTGGCATGGGTAGGAAAGTGACTGGTTAGCAATGTTTCAATATTCTGGCTGGGCATGGTGGCCCACACCTGTAATCCCAGGACTTTGGGAGGCCAAGGCAGGTGGATCACCTGAGGTCAGGAGTTTGAGACCAGCCTGGCCAACATGGCGAAACCCCATTTCTACTAAAAAAACCAAAAATTAGCCGGTAGTGGCAGCAGGCACATGTGATCCCAGCTACCCAGGAGGCCGAGACAGGAGAATTGCTTGAACCCAGGAGGTGGAGGTTGCAGTGAGCTGATATCATGCCATTGCACTCCAGCCTGGGCAACAGAGTAAGACTCTGTCTCCAAAAAAAAAAAAAAAGTGTTTCAATATTTTAACAACAGACATGGTTGGATTGGGGCACATGAGCTGCATGCCTGTCCTGGTCAAAGGTAATGGTGGTTAGTCCTGTGAAAGTCTGTTTGCAGTGAAGGGAAATATTCAAAGGGAGGCTTTGGCTTCTTTTCCAGACAGAAGTTCCCTGGTGGAAAACGTGCCTATGAGAAGTTCAGGCGAGACAAGATGAAGAATCATGCCTTTAGCAATGGAATGGGCTTTCTCTATGATATTAAACACTTTGTGGTTGTAACATACTTTATTTTAAAAAAAAAAGCACTTTCTCATCCATCATCCCAGGGAAGTTAAGAACTGCGTGATAAATCAGTGATTGAAATAGCACTGGGACTCATATCTCTTAACTCTAACCTGAGGGCCATTCCTGTCCCACTCAGGTGCCTCCAGGGGAGGTTTAGAAATCTTAAACCTTTGGGAGGCTGAGGCAGACAGATCACGAGGTCAGGAGTTTGAGATGAGCATGATCAACGTGGAGAAACCTCATCTCTACTGAAAATACAAAAATTAGCTGGGTGTGGTGGCACGCACCTGTAAGTCCAGCTACTCAGTAGGTTTGAATCCAGGAGTCAGAGGATGCAGTGAGCTGAGATTGCACTACTGCACTCACTCTAGCCTGGGCGAAAGAGCAAGACTCCATCTCAAAAAAAAAAAAAAAAAAGAAATGCTAAACTTGCCTTCAGATGCTAGGGTATCTTGGCATCAGCAGCTGATATACCTGCTCACCCACCTGTGCTTATCCATCCTGTGCAAATTAAGCAAATGACCTCTAACCTACAAGTAAGAGGGCTGTGAAAGGGGGGTCTTGATCATATAGGAGAAATCCTAGAACAAAAACAACTCTGAAGAGACTGGGTAACACAAACAATACCAGCATATTTCCAACTCTGAGGGCACACACTTAGGTTGCAGACCAGGCCCCTGATCTCCAGAGTCCTGGGAACGCCCTGTCCTCTCCATGTGGCTCCACGCTCAGGGCCAAGGGAGGTGGGCCACCTGACCTCAGGCTGGGTGGAGCTGCCTGTTCCTAGGGTGCACTTTCCAGCAGGAAGCCCTGCCTACTGCAGATAGCTGGGGCACTTTGTTATGCCCAGAGGGCTTTTTATTTTCACTACTCTGCGGTCAACTTTCCAAAACAGACATTTGCCAATGCAGAAAGGGAGATTGGATGGTAATGAGAAGGTATGCTTCCCACCCACCTCAATCCCCACCAACTTCCACTATTGCTGATTGTTTTTAAAAATACCACCATGAGCCTGTTGACTAGAACAGCAGGGCTTGTTTAATATGGTGTGGCCAAGAAGAGCAGGCTTAGGATAAAGTTGTGGGGAGATTCTCTCCATGATCCTGCAGCTGATCTAATGGGAAGTCATGCTACTTTATGTCTCAGTTTCCCATCTGCAAAATGGAGTTGGGGACACTTATTTTATTTGAGGTATATAACAGCCATGAGAAGTAATGCAATCTTGTTAAAGAATGTGAAAAAATCTAGTAGTTTGAGCCAGCAATTCTATTTCTAACTCAACAGAAACCCAAGAGATATGTTCCCATGTGTCCCCCAAAAACATGTACAAGAACGTTCAGCCAAGCACGGTGGCTCACACCTGTAATTCCAACACTTTGGGAGGCTGAGGCAGGCAGATCATGAGGTCGGGAGTTCGAGACCAGCCTGACTAATATGGTGAAACCCCATCTCTACTAAAAATACAAAAATTAGCCTGGTGTGGTGAAGCCTGCCTGTAATCCTAGCTGCTTAGGAGACTGAGGCAGGAGAATCATTTGAACCGGGAGGTGGAGATTGCAGTGAGCTGAGATTACACAACTGCACTCCAGCCTGGATGACAGAACAAGACTCTAAAAAAAAAAAGTTCACAGCAGCTCTGTTTGTAACAGCCTTAAACTGGAAACAACCCAAATGTCCCTGGACACTAGAATGAATAAATTGTGGTATATTAACACAGTGGGAGACTAGACAGCAACAAGAATGAACAAACTAAAACTACAAGCAACAGTGGGCATGGATCTCACAAACATAATGTTGAGGGAAAGAAGGCAAGCAGCCCCCTGTTGTGGCTTGAATTCTGTTCCAGGTAAGCTGCGCGTGCCAGCTCCAGTGCCCTGCACCTCTGCAGCTGTCCTCTCCCTCTTCATTGGGTTCACAGGAGAGCCAGTGTCTCAGTTGCCACTGGTTGCAGAGCCCTGTGAGTGCTTTGCCCCCTCTATGTCCGGCAGGGCACCTCTGCCAGCAGACAGCCTCACGGTTGCATGATCCCCCTCCACACTCTACCTTCACACTCCCTCCTTGGAATCCCAGCAGCCCTGATGCCATCCTCATCCTAGCCTTCAGGATTATTCTTGCTCATCTGAGCATGATTTTGACGTTGAAAGAGCCAGTTGTTTTTTCCTCTGCCTCCAAGGAGAATTCCACACTTATTTATGGGACACGTCATCAAGAATTTAGTTATCAGGTCCCACTCATCGCTCTTTCCTTCCCTCCTTTTCTCTTTCTCACATGGCTGCTTTGGGTCAATTTCCAGTTGGATTTCAGATAATTGCTCAGGTATAGACCATAATATGTGTCTTCTCTTTGGAACATTTCTGTTTTGAGATAGGATTCATGAGGTTCGTTGTCTGTATCACAAGTCCTGTCCTCTAAATCTATAGACCAGAATTTGTTTTCCTCAGAGAGACTGAAAAAATTCCTGCATGACAACATGGCAACTCCCATGGTCAGGGCAAGCTACTCTAACAGGCGATTACTTTATCATAAAAACCGACAGGGAACAGCAGTCCTGAGAGATGCCTTGGAAAATACCAGCATGCAGGATTCTCACTGAGCACCTGCTAGCTCCGTTTCCTGAGACTCTGCCCAACCCTTGAGAGCTTTCTTCACAAAACCGCATCAGCTAAAAGGAAAATGAAGGCTGCTTTGTGCTCGCCTTTTTGGGTTTAATACACATTTGCTGTTTGTATTCCTTTCCTTGTCTGAAGGAAAAGAAACATGTGCTGGTTAATCCTGCTGGGGCTTGTGCCTCATTTTACTCTCTGAGTTGTGCTCTTCTGAAGGTCAAAAGCTCAGCAAACATTGTTACAAAAATGCCGTAATTAAGATTCATTTAGAAAAGCTTGGATAAAAATGCGCCTAAGATGATTATCAAGTTATGACTCAGCCTAATCATGTAAATCTTCAGTTTCGTAAGAAGTTCTATTTAAAAATATCTCTACTGTTCTCCCCAGGAAAGTTTCACTATGTATAGAGAGATTAAGAAAAATCTGATATCTTGGAGGCTCAGAAGTTCAGAGGTGAGATACTTGGGTTTTAAGACCATTAAGGATTTTATAGCCAATTTGGGGTTGTGGGTTGGATATAGTTTATATACGCAAAAATTGTTTTTGCAGAACAAGTCTTTGTAATTTAAACTATCTGCCCTGCCTGATAGTTTCTCCCCTCTTCTCCCCTTAGAGTAGTGACAAGCATGAGTCAGCTGGAGGACTTGTTAAACCCTAAATTGCTCTCAGAGATTCTGATTCAGTAGACCTGGGATGGAGTTCGAACTCACATTTCTTTTTCCTTTTTTTTTTTTTTTGAGATGGAGTCTTGCTCTGTTGCCCAGTCTGGAGTGCAGTGGCACGATCTCGACTTACTGTAACCTCCACCTCCCAGGTTCAAGAGATTCTCCTGCCTCAGCCTCCTGAGTAGCTGGGATTACAGGTGCCCGCCACCATGCCTGGCTAACTTTTGTACTTTTAGTAGAGATAGGGTTTCACCATGTTGGCCAGGCTGGTCTCTAACTCTTGACCTCAGTTGATCCACCCTGCCTTGGTCTTCCAAAGTGCTGGGATTACAGGCGTGAGCCATCACGCTCAACCTCAAAATCACATTTCTAACTAGTTCCCCGATGGCTTTGACGCTGCTGGTCTGGAGTTACACTTTGAGGACCATTGATCTAGATCATTGTCAACTTGGCTGCCTATTAAAATTACCTAGGGAACTTAAAAAATTCCTCAACACTTGGCCACCAGGCCAACTGAATCAGAAAATCTGTTGAGGGCATCTGGGCTTAGAATATTTCAGAAGCAACCCAGGGTGATACTGATGCGTAGCTGGAGTTGAGAATCTCTGTTCTGGGTGAAACTAAGTTAAATAGCTGCCTTCAAAAATCATGATACTAAAGCAGTTAGCAGCAGGTGCCCACAGATACTAGCAGTCCTTCCCAAATGTGATTTGCAGGCTGTATATTGGAATCACTGGGTGCTTGCTGAACTGCAGACGCCTATGCCCTCTGGCTGGCCAGCCCCACTCTGCAGGGTAGCATTCTTCTGAGTCAGTGAGTAGCAGTTTCTGGAGGGCATTTGTGCTATCAGCAAGATTACAAAAGAGGCTCAGGGAGTTTTTCTCTGCCTGATAGCTGGAAGGGCAGTCTGAGCTGCTGAAGGCGCACATCGTGCTTTGGCATATGATATCCAGCCTGTCCATACTTGTGGACAATGAATCGTTTTAGATTTTTAAAAGAAAGGCAGTAAATACATGTTTCTTATTGCTTTTCCCAACATTTTCTCATTTAAGTCCCAAAGAGTAACCAGGTCAAGGCTGATAGAATTATCTGGATTTTTATAGATGAGTAAACTGAGGCCCAAGGAAATTAAGTAAATTTCCCAAAGTCACAAGACAAAGGAGGGCGGAGCTGTGATTTGAAGTTGGTGCTGTTTGACTCCAAAGGTAAGGGCCCCTCCCACCTGACTGTTTTTGCAAAACGCCTCTGGTGCTTCAGGAGCCATAAATATTCTGCAGAACTGGCTATAGGGTTTTCAACGCAAAATGAAAACACTGGGGCCTCTTGTTCAGAAATGATTAAGAATTCAAGATGGCAACAGCAGAGCATTAAACCAAGCATGGGACCCTGTGCATAGCTGCATGCCCATGAGGCCAGTCCTGATGTTATGTGTCGAGCTCTACTGAATGTTCTAATGAAATAAGTCTGCTCAGAGGCACTGTGGTGGGGTAGTAGCAGCCCCAGATTTGAGCATGGGTATACCAACTTCTAGTAATAGCTCTTTGAATAACTTCCTGTTGACTTTGAGCATGTTATTTAACTTCTTGGAGGTTGAGTTTAGTCATCCATAAAATAGAGAGAGGGAGAAGTAGGAGGGAGGTGGACTATATCAGTATTTCTCCAACTTCAGTTACTTATATACCACATTTTTAGTATATAACTGTTTAGGCTGTAACCATGGCCTCGGGCTCCACACTCCCTGAGTTCTAATCTTGGCTCTTCTATATTCTAGCTATGTGACCACAGGCAAGTGCCTCGGTTTTCTCATCTGTAAAATAGAGACTGTTGTGAGGATTAAATAAGTAAAATAGTAAGTAAGGTCCACAGAATAATGGCTGATATGTGATAAGTTTGCATAAGTGCTAATCATTACTATTCCTATGAATCATATGGTACCTGTACTATAGAACTAATGTCTTTTTCTTTAATATGACTCACATTTTAAATTAAAACATCATCTATAGTCTCTTTGCAAGTATTTGTGAAATCACCAGATTTCATGTGTATGTGTGGTTTTTCTAACACAGGTGAAAATGTGTAATAGCTATACAATATTTTTAAAAGCTCATTCATATGCTTTCTAATACCAGCTGAAAATATTACCAATGGAATGCACACCACACTGTGGGTAGCATTGTACTAGACACCGAAGGCTCTTTTCAGCTTTAATAGTCTATGAATAAATAAGTCTATGTGTATTTGTGTCTGTGTCTTTATTAATTTCATAAATATATGACTAAAATATTTCTAATCACTTCCATCACTTCTATCCAGAATAGAATCTTTGCATTGGCTAGCTACATGTTCCGGTAGAAAAATGTTTAGAGATAAGAGATTTTATTTAAAAATTTTTTTTTAAATTGAAAATTAAAATACAATTTTTTTTTGAAATGGAGTCTCGCTCTGTCTCCCAGGCTGGAGTGTGATGGTGTGCTCTGAGGTCACTGCAACCTCCACCTCCTGGATTCAAGCGATTCTCCTGTCTCAGCCTCCCGAATAGCTGGGATTACAGGCACGCACCAGCATGCCCTGCTAACTTTTGTATTTTCAGTAGAGATGGGGTTTTGCCATGTTGGCCAGGCCAGTCTTGAACTCCTAAACTCAGGTGATCTGCTTGCCAGGCACTGTGGCTCATGCCTGTAATCCCAGCACTTTGGGAAGCAAAGGCAGGCAGATCACTTGAGGCCAGAAGTTCAAGACCAGCCTGGCCAACATGGTGGAACCCCGTCTCTACTAACAATACAAAAATTAGCTGGGCGTGGTGTTGCTTGCCTGTAGTCCCAGCTACTCGGGAGGCTGAGGCAGGAGAATTGCTTGAACCCAGGAGGTGGAAGTTGCAGTGAGCCATGATCAAACCATTGCACCCCAGCCTGGGTGACAGAGGAAGACTCCATCTTGGAAAATAAATAAATAAATAAGAGTCTCTTTGGCCTTGCTTGGGCTAAATGACTCGTGTGTTTGTCTTGCCTCTCCTTTAGGCAGGGGTTAACCAAGCCTTGCTTGGGCTAAATGACTCGTGTGTTTGTCTTGCCTCTCCTTTAGGCAGGGGTTAATCTTCTGTTTCCCAAAGCTTCTAAGGATTCTCGTTAGCTAACAATTTGTTATCAAAGACCCCAGGGTTACCAAGTTGTACAGGGGACATACAAATAGTGACTAAGGAACTTTAAAATGAGTCTTCCCTTAGACTTCTCAAGTTATTACTACCATCAATCCCTCGCCACCTCATGGACATTAGAGATTGTCCTAGATGATAAACATGTACTACAAATACAATAGAAATGGATCACAAAGTAAAATTAGAAATCTTAGAAAAGGTACAGGACTTCTTGAAGTCCATGAAAGTGAGTTTAGAGAACAATTTGAATTCACACCCAAAATTGTGGACAATTGAGGACCTAAGAGAGTCATATTAGTTATTAACAGCAGGAGAGAGAAAATCAATAAGGATGGTGGCATGATAGTTACTTCCCAAGTGAATGATCAGGATGTCAAAGGATGAAGAAAAGACCTTGGGAGAAGTGAAAAACTTTTGAATCTTTTACAAAAGTCAGTATGAAGTGAGAGATGTTAAATGATGCCATGATTCAATTTTGTCAGAAATACGATGCCAAAAAATCCACACTTAATTGACACTTTGTTCATTTAAAAATTAGAGCATAATTGCTATTTTAATTTTGTGAAATCTCAGATAATTTTTCATATTTTTCATTTTACAATTCTTAGTTTCTATGATAAAAATTCCAACCAAATGTCCCCACCCTAATTATACTATGCTATTTTTGTCCCCTTAAAAATGTGGATTCATTTTAAGTGGACTTTTTCT
Source organism: Plecturocebus donacophilus (assembly GCA_004027715.1). Classification (NCBI taxonomy): domain Eukaryota; kingdom Metazoa; phylum Chordata; class Mammalia; order Primates; family Pitheciidae; genus Plecturocebus; species Plecturocebus donacophilus. The sequence goes on from PVKP010006227.1 coordinate 68,515, forward strand.
GGCATTAATTATCCTAATATAGAAAGAACTTTCAGTAATTCAGTAGAGTGAGGGATTAATCAACATCGTTTTTCCAGAACCAATGATGAAGACCATTACAGGCAGAAAGGGAACAACTGGCTTTATTGACTCTCATGCAGAACACGAGAGTCCATAGAACCAGCCAGATTTCTCTAGGAATGGAGTTGCTTAGTCCAGCTAGGAGGCAATTTTCGGATAAGCATGCTTAAGACCTTAAAAGGGAACTCTCGAGGCTCCAAAGAAAGTTGCTTACCCACAAAGCACCAGACCGCAAACCGGATCCATGTGATGGTGGAGAGCTTTAGCATGAGATAGATGTTCACCAGCATGGCAAAGGCAGGCACAAAGGGGAGGCAAGGGGCCATGTAGGGCAGCTTCTTGGGGTTCTCTGGCTGCTGCAGGATCACGAACACCAGGGTGCTGACCAGCAGTACCATCAGAACAACCAGAAGGATGGCCCACCAGCTCTGCTCTGAGATGTAGTCAGAACCAAAGATGATGAAGGAGCAGAAGATGAACATGAGGATGAAGAGCAGGAGCACGCAGATGGTCACCGTGTGCCCTGTTGCTGCTGTGGGCCGGTCCATTTTGCCTGGAAGGCCCAGCCGGATTCTCATGGTGTAATAATGGGGCCCGATCAGCTTCTTTAACTTGATGAGATAAATATTTTCAGATTCATCGGCTTCTATGCCGGTGGTCATGTCCACGGTGCCGTAATTGGGGTGGTTGACGTTGTAGGTTGACTTGTCTGATTTCCCTATGAGCATCTCATTGTCTCCCAAGGATGGTAAATTCTTGGCCCCACATGTATTGGTGGCTGGGCCAGAAAACTCATCCCCTTCACTCACAGGAGAACAAGCGTCCTTCTCACAGTCAGCCAGAATGCCCTCCTTCTTCTTGGTGTGCTCCTCAGACAAGAACTTGACGAAACCGTCAATGTCACTCTCAGGTTGGTATCGAAGGAGCAAGACACAGACAGAGACCAAGGTGTAGGCCAGGAGTGTGCCGATGGACATCATCTCTATCAGGTCTCTCAAGCTGACCAACAGCGCGAGGAGCGCTGCCAGGAACCCCGACACGATGCAGGCTACCACCGGTGTCTCTGTGTAGGAGCTGACGTGAGCCAGGAACCTGGAGAGGCCATGCGAACAGAGGGTTAATGGTGGGCCACAGTCACTGATTCCAGGCAGCTAAACTGTCAATAGGCTGGTGGTATCAACTCCTCCTGGTCTTGCTCCCCCAATTTACTTCTGCATTCACTACTTTAAATTCAGCTGCTATTCCTACGCCAGGATTTGGAATATAATGAAAGGAAAATTCACTTTAATTCTTTGATTTTTTTTTTTTTTGGTGAGATGGAATCTCACTCTGTTGCCCAGGCTGGGGTGCAGTGGCATGGTCTCAGCTCACTGCAACCTCTCTGTCCCGGGTTCGAGTGATTCTCATGCCTCAGCCTCCTGAGTAGCTTGGATTACAGGCACACCACCATGCCTGGTTAATTACTGCATTTTTAGTAGAGATGGAGTTTCACCATGCTGGCCAGGCTGGTCTCAAACTCCTGACCTCATGATCAGCCCACCTCAGCCTCCCAAAGTGCTGGGATTACAGGCATGAGCCACTGTGCCCAGCCTAATTCTTTGATTTCAAGGCAAACTTCTTTAGTAAAGTTCCTAATCATTATGTAATGGAACGGTTGATGGAACCTAGGAGGTCTGTCTTTCAGTGATCTAGATTGAAGCCCAAGCTCTGCCTGAAAAAGTGATGGTTGGAGGAAGTCATGCACGTGCTTGGGGGCCCTCCTGACCTGTGAACTAGCATTTTAGCATCCTCATGGAGCTTGTAAGAAATGTATATTCTCAGGTTTCACCCAAGACCTTTTATACTGGAATCATAGCAGGGTGAGGCCTAGCAAATGCTTTAAAAGACCTCCAGAGGATTCTTATTTATGCCAAAGCTTGAGACACCACCTATAACGACAGTTCATGGGTTTAGTTGGCAAAATAGCACAGTAATTGAGAAATTGTGCTCATAGACACAGGCTTAAGTCCAGCTAGTTACTGCTGAAGAAGAGAACAAGAGCGACTGAATGGCACATGCAGTAGGCTCCCTTTCCCCTCCTCTCTCCTCCTGGTCCCATATTTTTATGATTCACACAACCTGTAAATGTGCTTAGAGCCTAAGTATTTTTCCTCTTAGTTTCTTTGATAGCAGAAAAATCTTTTGGATGTGTGAAGTTGCCACACCTCCATCACCCTAGGCCCTTGTTGATCTCTTTAGCAACCTAAACACATCAGCTCTGACCTGGTGATGGCTTCAGAGGGTATGCAGGTGAAATGAGTCAGAAGATGATGGCTGCAGAGACAGAGTCGCTGAACCAGCCCCCTCTGCACACCTGAGAGCTCCTTGGCCTCCACAGTTTACTCCTTGCTTTGTGCACTTGAAGAATGCCTTCTCAGCAGGCCCCTCAGGCTGGAAACAAGGAGATGAGGCCACATCCCTTTTGTGCCATGGGCAGATAGGCCACTTCATGGCCAATGTGAGGGGCAAGAACTGCCAATATAATGGTGCGGTTAAAAGTCTGGTTTTTGGAGTCAGATGTTCTGGGATCAAATCCTGACCTGCCACTCAGTAGCTGAGGGATTTGTGGCATTTTTTTTTAACCGCTCTGAGTCCTAGTAGACTTTTTTGTCTGTAAAATAGAGTTATTGTGAGGACTAAGTGGGATACTGTATACACAGCACCCAGGATACACAAATGTTCAATTAATGACAGCTGGTGTTGCTGCTATTGTTAGGATTTGTTCAGAGGGTCTGATCTACTCTTTGTTGATTTTTTTCAATTTCAGAGGGGTTGTGGAGAGAGGGGCAGTTGCCACTCAGAAGGGATGGGTTCTCTCTTCTGGAGGTCACCCACTACAGCAGTTTGGCACCCATCATCTTCAAAGATCTTCACACAATGTCAACAGGAGGGAGGAGGGAAGTGGAGGGCACACATCAACTTGTGCTGGATTAATGGACCCCAGAGTTAAACTAAAGGGCTGCTTTAGGGCCTGAGCTCTGTTCACTCAGACTTTTCTCCAGGATATATGACAAAGTCCACAGTCCAGGTGAAGGGCACTGACATCAAAATTACAGTCAGGCTGACAGTGTGTAGACATTCTCCCTGGAAGACATGGCAGAGCAGGACAAATTTCACGGAGCGTAGCCCTTACCTGAAAAGGAGCCCATCACCAGCCATGGCATAAATGACCCTTGGCATTGGGAAGAGGGAGCCCAGCAAGCTGACTGTCAGTCCTGCAACCGACCCAATGGCCACTACGAATTTTGCAGCATAGAACCCATGAGCCACAAACATCTCCATGAGTGGGGATTCGGTGTCAATGGCATAATAGGGCACCATCAGAGTTAAGATCATGCTCACCTGTTAAAACAAAAGAAGATAGGGCTGGAGGTACAGGGGAAGAGCAGCATGGATGGAGGCCCCATAGGAGAGGAAAGAGCCCCGCCCTTGGAGGCAGAGGCTAGCATGGCAGTTTGGATCCTCCACTTGCTGGCATGTGCCTTTACTGTAGACCAGTCATCTGGCCTCTAGGCCTTTCTCAATATCTTCTCCCCACATGTGAATTTAGTGGACTGGGCCAGAAACTCTCTATCTCTCTGGTCCTTTGATATCTAAGGAGTAAGTCTGCAGGTATTTCAGCCCCATGAAAGCAGAGCTATCTACGCTGATAGTTCAGTGGAGAGCAGATATTTCCAGAAGGGAGGAGCTGCAGCCAGGACTTGGCAGGGACCAGGGGCACCCTGCCCACCTGGGCCAGGCTCTCATTTCTCTTACACTTTCTCATACTACAGGGTCTTATCTGTGCTCCCTTTCACTGTGAAACACCAGAGATAAAATCTCCAAAGGTAAGTGCTTAAGAGGTCTATGACCTATTAACTGTTGGGACCCAGAGGAGAACTCATATTTCGATTTCCTCTCTCTAGCTTAGTCCTGGGAGCCAGGCAGGTCAACAAACAAATTACGGCAACAGGACAGAGTCAAGTCCTACTGACTGTATAGCTGTCAGACAATGGTGGCTTTGCTTAATCAGGAATCGTTACTGTGTGTGCTGCAAGGGTCCACCCCCAGGGAAGAGGGAGATACGAGGGAGAAGCAGAAGGAGAAATAGACAGCAGAGTGTCTTTGCTGTTCCCTCTATCCCACCACCCCTCCCTCAACACTCTGCCTATGGGGAGAAATCGGTATGGAGAGGACAAAGCCACTGGCACGCGTGTGCATGGAGGAGGTGATAAGCACTTGACTGGAGGCTCCCAGGACCTGCTCCCTTCACATATTATTGCTCTGCCTCACACCCCTGCCTTCAGAACTGGCCACAGGCAATGGAGCCACCAGTCATTTGGCCAGATATGGGGCTCCCCCAGGCCTATGAAGGCCACGTTGGCATCAAGAAAGGAATTCAAAGCCTGAAGGAAAGAGGTTGGTCACATGTAGACCATTTCTTTGCCTATTCCTCTGGAGCCAAGATCTTCCAGCAGAGTCAAAGGTCACCGGGAAGGACATGATGTCCCATCACAGCCCAGCAACCTCATTCTTCTCATGGTGGTGAAGGGGTTGCCTGCTGACCAGCACAAGACCAAACAGCTCCTAGGGAGGGTTTAAGGCCTGTGCAGTATGAAAGAGAATGTTTCCCAGTAACATAACCACTTGCAATATCCCCTTTGGGGAGGGGACAGGGTGGGCTGGAGGAGAGTGGGATTGAGCCTCCTAAGTTAGATCAGGATGGGTAAAAAGTTGGTGGATGCATAGAAGGACTCTGTGGTTGATTCTAAGGGAGCCACTGTGGTGACTGACTTTATTGTGTGTGTTGTAAGGGCCCCACCCCTGGAAGAAGGGCAGGAATGAAGAAGGAGTAGAAAGGGAAATGCAGAGTGTCCTTGCTATTTGTTCTACCCCATGACTCCTCCTTCAACATTCTGCCCACAGGGATCATCGGGGTCTGGACGGGGTGAGACCACTTGCATGTGTGTGTATAGGGGGAGGTGATAATTGGGGCACCCATAGAACCTCTGGGTAGTCAACTGAATGTCTGTAAATCACCCCCAAGTTTGCTCTGTGTTTTCCTCTGTCTTCTAGAACAATCCTGTTTTGCAGCTTGCCTTAATGATCAATAGGTCTGGCTTTCTTAGCTCGTTGCTAAAGATGACTTTTTGGGAAAGAGAAACAGCAGGGCTGATCAGCGGCAGCATCCCCCACTCCGCCACCGCTGCTGGCTCTTTCCTAATTGTGGTGACCCAAGTGAGGGGGCCCCTCAGCACCTGAGAACGTTTGTGGAACCACACATTCATTGGCCTGGGAGCTGATTCTCTCCCTCTCCATTGTCAGGAGCAGGAGGGGGATGTTGGATGCAGCTGGGTTATTTCTGTGATAGAAATTCTGGGGTGGGACCTGAGAAAGCAAACATCAAAGTATGAGGAGTGTCTCAGGGGTGTGATCGGAAGAAGACAAGGCTGAACTCGTTGTTCTGGGCTTCCCCTAGGTAGGGAAACCCAAAGGTGAGTTTGAGCTGGTATAAAAAGCAGGAGCAACAGCCAGAAAGAAATGGCACTTTCCTCCCCAGATTTAAGGGGAAGAGAGTCTGTAGAGGACAATGTATTCTCTCTCTCCACTGTGCAGGGAGCCTCGCCTCTTTGCTGCCGGGAAGCTCCCAGAAGACAGAAGAGCATTGAGGAATGTGCACAGAGGCCCACAATGCCTTTGCTCGCACACCACCCGTTACTGCCAGCCTATGACCTGAGCTCTTTGGATGGCAGCCCATTCCCTGCACACCAGCCCCTGGGGCAGCAGCAGACACGAAGAGCTTGTGCAGATAGAGGGGTGGGAGTGAAGGCCAAGGCTGAAATGAAGGTCTGGGGCTTCTCCTCTTCTTCAGTCTGGAGTCCTAATTTTTTTCTTAACATGGGGAGTGGGCAATGGGGCTACAGTGGCAAAAGATGCAGGTGCACAGACACCGAGAAGACACAGGAAAGGACTCCTCCCTGACAGAGAAGGGAGCTCGGTGCCAGAGTCACATGGTGAGGAGGGTCGTGCAAGCATCTGGTACTTACAGACACATAGGCTGTCAGGCAGATGACCAGGGAGGCGGTGATGGCATAAGGGATGGACGTGTTGGGATTCTTGGCTTCCTCCCCAGTGGTGGCGATGATGTCAAAGCCAATGAAAGCGTAGAAGCATGTTGCTGCTCCTTGCAGCACCTGTGTGGATGATGGCATTTGTTAGACTCAATTGCACTGGAACCTGCAATTGCCCAGTGCCCTGCAGACAGGACTGAGTGGCTGAGGGAGTAACATGGTGGAACTCGTGCTAAACACACAAGTTCTGATCTCCTCTACTTTCTAGCTGTGTGGCTGTGGGCAGTTCTCTTATGATGTGTAGATAGAGATAAGAATTATGCCCAAATAAAAACAGAGTTATTCAACATATCCAAGACCTTTGTGGAAATGAAGTTATAAATAAATCAATATATTGGCTATTTTTATGTCCTAGGAAACTCACCTTTCTGGACTTTGTTTTCAACCTTTTGCAATCATAGGCTGTAAGACTACTTTTAGGGAATGTTTGGAAAGGTGGGCAGATACTTTTGACTGTCATTGAGACATGGGTGGGTGCTTCTGGCACTTAGTGTAGGGGATTCAGATACTTCTGCATAAGGAAGAATTATCCTACCCAAACTACTGTTAGTACCCCTGATAGATCAGCTCTGTGGTAACTTCCAGATCTAAAATTATATAAAAGATTTTCAGATCTTCAGCTATTCTATTGTCTTCAGTGGGAAGACAGAGTAAAGACAGTTTATCTTTTGCTCCTTTTGGGGGGCTTGAATGACTTAGTTGGGCACAAGGCAGGAGGTCAGAGTAAAGCTGAGGGGCGATATCCAATTACATCTGCTGACAGTTTGTCTGCCAGGAGCCCATGTGGCTCCAGGAGTGTTTGGGAATTTATTATATATGTCAAGATGTCAGTGAAAACCTTCCATCGAAGAGTGGCTACTTCCTTTGAAATAAGCTATTGAAGTTTAAGTGCAGGTTCCCCACCGTGGTATTTTTCATTGTTAGCTTTAAGTAAAAAAGTGCCTCTTTGAATGCTTAGGGATGTCCTTTTAGAAGGTGAGAGAAGTTTTTGTACTTGTTTGTATGGGGTGAGGGAAAAAAAAAATGCAAGCCCTTGCCAGGGGTCCAGGAGGTGAGACCCATTGTAGACGGGATCATTTTATTTTTCTTTTCTCCACATTCAGTTTATAAATGATGAAAATCAAATTGTGCTATGCTGACACTTGTCCAAAATTTTCACTCTTACTTTCCCCCACTGACTTCTCAATAAGACAAAATATGCAATACTAGAACCTGTAAGGTACATCACAAAATCAAAGATCTTTTTAAACCTTCAGAAGCAAACTTTGCTCATCTGTAAAATGAGCTGGTGTTTCCTACAGTTTCTCTCAGCTAGGATTCTAATGTTTCAACCTTCTATTCTGGGGGTTCTTATCTGGTGGGCCTTGGAATTCAGGGCATTTATGAATTTTGCTGGGAAAGAATTACATATGTTTTTTCACTACCTTCTAGTTGAATTTGCATTTCTTTCAGTTATGAATGTAGGTGATAAATACCTGTGCCTGTGTCATTAATAGCAATCAGATATTTTCATTTCATATGAGAGTTGTTACAGAGATCTTGAAATATCACTTATGCTTATTCCTACTTTAATATTGTGATACTTATTAGACATATATATTAACATATAAATCCCTAATAGAGAAGCACATTGTTACTAGATTACAATTTAAAAATACTTATTTCTACATTTCAATATAATTGATTTCCTTTGAATTCCTATGTAATTAGGTTATTCATTTAAAAACACAATTCTCATAAGGCATCCATAGGTTTCATCAGACATCCAAGTGGTCCATGGCACAAGAAAATTTAAGAACTCCTGGTCTATTCTAATATGTCAGGTAGAAAGAACTCAAACATAAGCAGTTTCATCTCTAGATGGCTACCTTCCAGAAGAGAAGAGAGCTCCTGCTTTCCCTACAGCAAAATTTTTCATACAAGGGTATGGAAAATATCTTTGGCCTCCAGACAAGGAGAGAAAATAGATCTCACTTCATCATACGTGGACGTTCAAGGTTTGGGAATGTGCTGGTTTTCACTTATCTAGGAAATATTACTGGTCTTCAAGGATGGACGAATGCTAGACTGCAGGCTCGCTAAGTAGTCCTGATCAGAAAAGCCTCACTTTAAGACAGGTCCTTTTGGTAGGACAGCTCACTTTTGACAAAGGTGCCAAAAACATACACTGTGAAAAAGACAGTCTGTTCAATAAATGGTGCCAGGTAGACTAGATAACCACAGGCGGAAGAGTGGAACTAGACCCGTATCTCTCATCATACACAAAAATCAAACCAAAATGGATTGAAGACTTAAATCTAAGTCTCAAACTATGAAAGTACTACTAGAAAATACTGAGGAAAATCTTCAAGATATTGGTCTGGGCAAATATTTCTTGAGCAATACCCCACAAGCACAGACAACCCAATAAAAACAGAGTTATTCTACACATTCAAGTCCTTTGTGGAAACAAATGGAGTTATAAGTAAATCGATATGTTGGCTATCTCTATGACTTAGGGAACTCATTTACCTTTTGGTATTTTGTTTTCGTCCAATGTTTTCAACCGCAATCAGAGGCTGTAAGACTACCCCTAGGGGATGTTTGGAAAGATGTTTGGAAAATCTCCAAAACATTGGTCTGGGCAAAAATTTCTTGAGCAATACCCCACAAGCACAGGCAACTAAAGCAAAAATGGACACACGGGATTACAAGTTAAAAAGCTTCAGCACAGCCAAGGATACAATAAACAAAGGGAAGAGATGACCCACAGAATAGGAGAAAATATTTGTAAACTACCCATCTGACAAGGGATTAATAACCAGAATATACAAGGGGCTCAAATAACTCTCTAGGAAAAAATCTAATAATCTGATCTAAAATTGGGCAAAGGATTTGAATAGACATTTTTCAAAAGAAGACATACAGACGGCAAACAGGCATTTGAAAAGGTGTGCAATATCACTGATCATCAGGTAGATGAAAATCAAAACTACAGTCAGATATTATCTCACCTCACTTATAATGGTTTATATCCAAAAGACAGGCAATAACAATGCTGGCAAGGATGTGGAGAAAAGGGAACTTTTGTACACTGTTCTTGGGAATCTAAATCAGCACAGCCTCTATGAAGAACAGTTTAGAGGTTCCTCAAAAAACTAAAAATAGAGCTACCATATGATCCAGCAATCCCACTGCTGGGTATATACCCAAAAGAAAGGACATCAGTATATTGAAGAGATGTCTGCATTCCTGTGTTTGTTGCAGCAATGTTTACAATAGCTAAGATTTGGAAGCAACCTAGGTGTCCATCAACAGATGAATGACAAAAAAAAATATGAGACATATACAGAATTGAGTACCATGCAGCCATAAAAAAGAATGAGATCCAGTCATTTCTGACAATATGGATGGAACTGAAGGTCATTGTGTTAAGCAAAATAAGCCAGGCATGGAAAGACAAACATTGCATGTTCTCACTTATTTGTGGTATCTAAAAATAAAAACAATTGAACTCATGGACACAGAGAGTAGAAGGGTGGTTCCCAGAGGCTGGGAAGGATAGTTGGGAGCTGGTGAGGGGAGGTGAGGATGGCTAATGGGTACAAAAAAAGCAGAAGGAATGAGTAAGATCTACTATTAGATAACACAACGAGGTGACTATAGTCAATAATAATTGTACATTTTAAAATAAAGAGTGTAATTGGATTATTTGTAACTCAAAGGATAAATGCTTGAGGGGATGGACACCCCATTCTCCATGATGTGCCTGTTTCCCAGTGCATGCCTATATCAAAACATCTCATGTACTCCATAAATATATACCTCCTAAGTACCCACGAAAATAAAAAGCAGACAGAGAGGAAACAGATCCTGCTCTGTCTTCCATTAACATTTACTCTTCCCTTCTACACACACAGACACATATCTGTATACACACAACCATGCATACACACCTACACATGCAAACACATATACACACATATACATGCACACATACACTCCTCTTGTAAATCATTTAGTGAGCTGGCACAACCACCACATAAATTTGGGCAAAGCAATCTTAGAAAAAGGTGAGAGATTTGTGAACCATGCCATGTGCGGAAGAACTGGGGACCTGGGGATGTTTAACTTGAAGAGCAGAAGACTCAGTGGAAGCTGTGGAGGACACCTTCAAAAATGTGAAGTACCGGCAGTTGGAGTAGATGCGGTGTCCGCTGTAGGCTTCAGCGGAAATCCTAGAGCCACGCACATGGGTGCGATTGGCTTTGGTTTGGAGCATCGACTTTGTAGACTGTCAGGACTAGGTTGATTCTGCCACATACTCGCCTGGTGATCTAGAATACGTTCCTACCCTCTTGGAGCCTGAGTTTCATTCTTACATACATGGAAATAACAATAGCACTTAGCTCATAGTGTTGTTACAAGGGTAAAATGAGATAATATAGTAAACTGCAGTCCTAGAATATGGTAGGCGCTCAAAAAGTATTAGCTCTTACCACCAGTATTATTATTACAGTTCTAAGTTTTTCTAGAGCAGTTGACACCCAAGGGGACAAACTCCTCCTCCTCCTCCCTCTCTCCTCTTTCTACTCTCTCCCCTTCCTCCTTTTTGAACTTGACTTGTGTATACTACATGCTACCCTGTGCCAGGCACTGGGCTTGGTGATGGGGACACAGTCATGAGCATAAAGTACCCAACTTGATTTTACGGAGCCTGAGCCTAGAGGATACTGCAAGATTCCAAATGCAAACTTGACTATGGTGACAAACTGAACAAGATTAATAAGCATCTATATTATTCATAAAACACAAATGCTACTTTCCTCTAAATGAACGAAAGAAGGGATGGCAATTACTGATAATAATTAGCTATCAGAAGGTTAACTATGATCAAGTTGGGAAGAGAGGAAGTACACTTGCAAAGAGGATGTCTCTTAGCCAGCATTTGCATATGTAGAACTAGAAAGTCAGTACAGTTGAAGAAAGACCGGACAGATCATAGGCAGGGCATGCGGAGGTTCTACTGCATTAGGCAGTTAAGATAATTTATTAATAATTCAGATGATTAAAATAAAATAATTTCAGTGCAGGACTATAGGCAGGTCTGGACAGCATTTAGGCAGGGTTAAGAGAGCTGAATGGGGTTGTTGCGGCATCGGAGACTAGCAACAGTAAGAAGTTGTCATCTGAGGCCTGAAAGTAGGGTGTGGAATGGTGTCCTGGAGTCTGGGGGGAGCTGGAGGAATGGGGCAGAGACTCCTAGAAGGAGCTGCCTTTGTGGAGGCACAGCCTGTGTGGTGCCAAGGCTGGGAGGCAGCAAGGAAGAAATACTCTGGCCTTGCCTTCTTCTCACCTTCTGATCTGACAATATTTTCCATTGGCTAAATTTGACAGGAAGCAACCAGCAAGAAGCAACCTGGAGCAGAAAACAGGAATGAAGGGTGGAGAATAGGCCTGGGGAGTGGAGGCGAATGGAGAAGAAAGACCAGTACACCTACCAAGGTCACACTGAACTTGGCCTAACAAGACATAGACGAAATACACAGGTTATTAAAGAGAAGATAATAAAATTAGCAAAAAGGGTAATCTTTTCACTTGTATTAGTTTGAATGAGCTTTTCTTCCCTGCAAGCAAATGGTCCCTGATTGGTAAATACAAAGACTCATGAAATGAAACTGTGTATGGGTGTCTCTACCCAAATAACCACTGAAGCTGTTTTCCGCATCATTCTGTCCAGATCTCAGATCTGACCACTGGTGTTTATAATTAGGATAGACTTCCATGCATAAAAGCATGTGTGCGGTACCTAGGGGTGAGAATCTGTGAGTAAAATTGGTGGGTGAAATGTGTGAATGTGTGTTTGTGTATATATGTATTTGTAGGTTTATTGGTATGTTATCCTCTTTGCTTTAATGTTTTGAAAAATTAAAAAATAGTATTGAAAAAAATTAGTTGGATGTGGTTGTGTGCACCTGTAGTTCCAGTTACTTTGGTGGCTGAGGTGGGAAGATTGCTTGAGCCTGGGAGGTTGAGACTACAGTCAGCTGTGATCATGCCACTGCACTCCAGCTTGGGTGATGGAGTGAGGCTCTATCTCAGAAAAAAATATTGATCTTTTGATGATATAGCTGAGATTGTTGTTCGAAGTAAACCTGGTGTACAAACTCAGCCAGCTGATCCAGAACAGAGTTTATTCCACTAGAGTGGCATTGTGGGGAAGCAGCACATGCCTCTGTTTTTGGAGGGCTTCTGCTTAATTAGTTGTCAAAGGAATGCCATTAGTGGCCTGCTACTCAGGGTGTGGGGTCCCTAAAAACTGGCCCCCTGCGCTTTGCTGATATTTGAGAGGCATTCAGATGAGGCAGCCTTCACACATTCTGCCTCGGCCAGTCTGCCGGATGCCTGGGAGATAATTAGGCACCTCTATATTATTCACTCTCTAGGCAACAAGACAAAATTCCATCTTTTCATAGCATTTTCTACCACCCTGATGCCCCAGCTCTATTAGCAGCCTGTCCTCAGTGACAGTGGAATGTGCTAATAGATTCCTACAAATGGATTCAGATGTGGAGAACATGAAAAACAACTTTTCCTTTGTCTGGAGGCTGTCAGAATTCCCCACAAATGATTGCTATGGACCATTTTCCTGAGAGCTATTTGTGCTGGTAGAGTGTCTTATTTACTTAAAGAAAAACCATAAGATAGTATCAAGAACAAATAACATGAAGGGAACACACATCCAACAATGTTCAAGGGCTGAAGAATTGCAGATGGAAGCAAGGGTTCAGGTGAAGGCCAGAGTTACTTGATACAGGGAAAAATGTTTGTTGTTCTTAAACTCTTCAAGGCCAAAGAAGCATTTGACCCAGAACTTGTAAGTGAGTAAACCATTCCTTAAGTTATTTTCTTTGGAAGGAAGTGTTTGGAGCAGGGGAAAGAGTAGGTTTATGAGGGGTCCATGGTTATAGAATGGATTGTTCATTAACTCTTTCAGTCTTTGAGAATTGTGTGGAAAGTCATGTAATGCTATTCTTATAAATCATCTCCTATACAATGGTTTTCCCCATTCCATCCTACCTAAAGCAATTGAAGAATAAAGTGGGTTGGACCTCTGCACTAGTCCCCTAGTCAGGAGTAGAGGTAAGGGTTTTTCTAAGGAGTGGAGAAGTTCATGTATCTGTCAACTAGGCAACACACTTTTGTAGACAATTGGTAGGTAACAGTGAGGAATGTGTGTATTACCTTGATGTATGACATGCTCATGAGACAGTGTCAGACCTTAAAAAACAGGATCTAAATTCAAAGTGACTTTGCTGGTCTTTGGAAAAGTGACCTGAAACTGAAGTTGAGAAATAACAAGTCCAGGTCCATTCCCTAGGAAGGAAATATACTACCTAGAAATCCAAGGCCAGGCAGAGGGCAGGGAGGATGATCGGCAGCATCTTCACATTGGGCTGTTCTTTGTTCTCAGATGATACTTTTAGGCACATTCACTAGGATATACATCATCCCTGAGTTTCCTTTAGGGATAATGGAATTGCAGCAAAACATTCAAAATCCCAGCCAAGCTTTTTTCTTGGCCAATGACAAAACTACTCAAGGTAGTAGGCTTGGACTGAAATGAGGACAATGAACGGAAGTGCAAAAAAAAGTTAACCAGTTCCATGCCCCAAACCCAGGAGGCAGTGGGGTAAATAAGTACTTTGGCCCATCCAGGAATGGGATCGAATTTCAGCTCTATTACTTACCATCTAAATCTGTGACTTTAACTTTTCTAAGCTTCAGTTATTTGCATGTAAAAGTGAAAATCTCTACTTATTTTGCAGGGCTGCTGTGAAGATTAAAAGTGTACATGAAAGAGTTTGTCACAAAGTAAATGTTCAATGTTAGGAAAAGCATCCTTCATTTCCTTCTTATGCCTGACTTCTGATCTCTTAGGAAAGTTAGTGAGAACCCAGGATGTGTAAGTGGGGTACCCCAAGGTTGCCTTGATTAGCTTCTTCCTTGATAAGGCAGGCTCCTGACTGAGGAAGGCTGTTGTGCCCCTGAAAAGGAAAGGGAGACCATCAAAAGGATAAAGGAATGCTAAAATATGTCTCCATCTTCTTCAGAATGGACAAAGAACGTTTACATAGAGGATATTAACTCTTTCCAGTCTTTAAGTGGGGCCTAAACGAGAGTGTATGCCATTTGGGTGAGCTAATAGGAGGATTTTGAAAATTAAATATCGACCAAGTAATAAAGAAGAGTTTTAGAATTGCATTGACAGGATGTCTTCATAAACAGTGTGATTTCAGCCTGGGTCAGTTGAACTATATTCCATCTGAAGATAAGAAAAGAGAAGACTATCTCTTAATGTTCCTCCAAGATTCTATGCCTTCATGAAAGTTTAAAAGAAATATAACATGTGATATTTATTACCTTACTACTTACTAAAGAAGGCTCAGAGAGAATGATCATAATACACAAGGTACTCTATTGGTAGAAAGGGCTTTGGAGTCACACAGATCTGGGCAGAAACCCCAGCCCTGGAGTTGACTAAGTGAGGTCAGGTCAGTTTCCCAGCCTCCATGAGGATTCTCCACTTTTAAGTTAGGAATAACAGCACCTGCTTTAAAGTTTTGTTGTTAAGAGTGAGATACTATTCATGGAATACAATGACTGGCACCCAACAGGTAGTCAATAAATACTAGCTCCCTCCTTGTGTAGTTGTTTTTTGAGACAGAGTCTCCCTCTATTGCCCAGGCTGGAGTGCAGTGATGCAATCTCGGCTCACTGCAATCTCCACCTCCTGGGTTCAAATGATTCTCCTGCCTCAGCCTCCAAAGTAGTTGGGACTACAGGTGCACGCCATCACACCCAGCTAGTTTTTTTGTATTTTTAGTCGAGATGGGGTTTCACCATATTGGCCAGGCTGGTCTCGAACTCCTGACCTAGTGATCTGTCCGCCTCAGCCTCCTAAGGTGCTGGGATTACAGATGCGAGTCACCACACCTGGCCCCTTGTGTAGTTTTAACTATTGCCAATCATAACAAGCTGCACATAAAAACATCCAAGATTTTGCTGTTTTTTGCAAACATGTGGTGCAATTAGTTTTGCCACTGGATAGATGGGAAAAACTGAAAGCACAGAAATTAATTGATGGCCAAAGTCTTACAGTAAGTCCATGACCTAATAATTTCTCACATTGTTAAGAAAACGGTGAGAACATTTTCCTGCTACAGTGAAAATACAACTGAGGACTAAGAAGCAGCTTCTCTTCTTCTTCTGGAATCTCCGCCTGGTTCAGCCTGCCTGCCTCCACTCGTGCCTCCACCATGTTCATCAGGGCGACCCAGAGTCCTACAAGGTGTCCACCTCTGGCCCCTGGGCTTTCAGCAGCCACTCCTACACCAGTGACCCTAGTGCCCACATCAGTTCCTGGAGCTTCTCCTGAGTGGGAAAGCAGCAGTTTCCGGGGTGGCTTGGGTGGAGGCTATGGAGGGCCCAGTGGCATGGGAAGGCATCACTGCCATCATGGTCAGCCAGAGCCTGCTAAGTCCCCTTAACCTGGAGGTGGACCCCAACATCCAGGCCCTGCGCACCCAGGAGAGGGAGCAGATCAAGACCCTCAACAACAAGTTTGCCTCCTTCATGGACAAGGTATGGTTCCTGGAGCAGCAGAGCAAGATGCTGGAGACCAAGTGGAGCCTCCTGCCGCAGCAGAGGACGGCTCAGAGCAGCATGGAACATGTTCCAGAGCTACATCA